>ONZH01014464.1:0-29583 GCA_900303285.1 Rhinella marina
TACTATATTAAATGTATTCTATAAACATATTTGTTCAGTCATAATTACTATATATATATATATATATATATATATATATATATATGTATATATATATATATATATATATATATATATACAGTGGAGGAAATAAGTATTTGATCCCCCACTGACTTTAAAAGTTTTAATACAAAAAAATAAATGAAACGTCTCATAATTTTATGCCAGCTTTATTTTAACAGTGCCGCATAGAATATCAAAAGAAAAACGGAGAAAATTACATGAAATGAGAAATAAAAAATAATTTGCATTTCATTGAGGGAAATAAGTATTTGATCCCCTAGTACAACATCATTTAATACTTGGTGGCAAAACCCTTGTTGGCAAGCACAGCAGTCAGACGTTTCTTACAGTTTTTTATAAGGTTTGCACACACTTCAGGAGTAATTTTGGCCCACTCCTCTCTGCAAATCATCTCCATATCCTTAAGGTTTTTAGGCATGCATTTGGAAACGCGAAGCTTCAGCTCTCTCCATAGATTTTCGATGGGATTGAGGTCAGGAGACTGGCTAGGCCATTCCATGACCTTGATATGCTTCTTATGGAGCCACTCCTTTGTTTCCTTGGTTGTATGTTTTGGGTCGTTGTCATGCTGAAAGACCCATCCATGACCCATTTTCAGTTCCCTGGCAGAGGCAAGGAGGTTGTAACATAGTAACACAGTTTATAAGGCCGAAAAAAAGACATCTGTCCATCCAGTTCGACCTGTTTTCCTACAAGTTGATCCAGAGGAAGGCAAAAAACCCCTGTGCGGTAGAAGCCAATTTTCCTCACTTTAGGGGAAAAAATTCCTTCCCGACTCCAATCAGGCAATCAGAATTACTCCCTGGATCAACAACAACCCATATCTAGTAACTATAACCTGTAATATTATTACCCTCCAGAAATACATCCAGGCGCCTCTTGAACTTTTTTAGTGAACTTACCATCACCACCTCATCAGGCAGAGAGTTCCATAGTCTCACTGCTCTTACCATAAAGAATCCTCTTCTATTTTTGTGAACAAACCTTCTTTCCTCCAGGCGCAGAGGATGTCCCCTCGTCATGGTCACTGTCTTTGGGATAAAGAGATCATGGGAGAGATCTCTGTACTGACCCCTGATATATTTATACATTGTTATTAGATCTCTCCTCAGTTGTCTTTTTTCTAAAGTGAATAACCCTAATTTTGATAATCTTTCTGGGTACTGTAGTCCACCCATTCCAGCTATGACTTTAGTTGCCCTCCTCTGAACCTTCTCCAGCTCTGCTATGTCTGCCTTGTTCACAGGAGCCCAGAACTGTACACAGTACTCCATGTGCGGTCTGACTAGTATGTACTGGTGACTTGCATTATTCCTTCCCATATGCATAACCTTACATTTGTCAGTGTTAAACCTCATCTGCCACTTCTCTGCCCAAGCCTCCAGTCTATCCAGATCCATCTGTAGCCATGTACTGTCCTCTTCTGTGTTAATTACTTTACACAGTTTAGTGTCATCTGCAAAAATTGATATTTTACTGTGCAAACCTTCTACAATATCATTAATAAATATATTGAAGAGAATAGGGCCCAATACTGACCCCTGTGGTACCCCACTAGTGACAGTGACCCAATCTGAGTATGTACCATTAATAACCACCCTCTGTTTTCTATCACTGAGCCATTTACTTACCCACATACAGACATTTTCTCCCAGGCCAAGCATTCTCATTTTATATAGTGTACTAACCTTTTATGTGGTACAGTGTCAAATGCTTTGGAGAAGTCCAGATATACGACATCCATTGATTCCCCGCGGTCAAGTCTAGAACTTACCTCCTCATAGAAACTGATTAAATTGGTTTGACATGACCGATCCCTCATGAAGCCATGCTGATATGGAGTTACTTGCTTATTTTCATTGAGGTACTCCAAGATAGCATCTCTTAGAAAACCCTCAAACAGTTTACCCACTACAGATGTTAAACTTACCGGCCTATAGTTCCCGGGCTCTGTTTTTGGACCCTTTTTGAATATTGGCACCACATTTGCTATGCGCCAATCCTGTGGAACACTCCCTGTCAGTATAGAGTCCTTAAATATCAAGTATAAGGGTCTGGCAATGACATTACTTAATTCTCTTAGGATACTGTGGTGTATGCCATCCGGTCCTGGCAATTTGTCTATTTTAATCTTTTTAAGACGCCCCAGTACTTCTTCCTGGGTCAGACAGGGCACTTTTAAAGGGGAATTCACTTTTATATTCTGCATTTCATCTGACAGTTTATTTTCCTCAGTGAATACAGTGGAGAAAAAAATATTTAAGAGTTTTGCTTTCTCCTCATCGCTCTCTGCTACCCCCCTCATTACTCTGTAAGGGGCCGACACCTTCAGATTTATACTTTTTAGTATTTATATAATTGAAGAACATTTTAGGGTTAGTTTTACTCTTGTTAGCAATTAGTCTTTCAGTCTCTAGTGTAGCTGCTTTTATTTGTCTTTTACAAATTCTATTTTTTTCCTTATAGTTTTTCAATGCTTCCTCGCTCCCCTCCTGTTTTAATGATTTAAATGCTTTCTTTTTGTCATTTATTGCTTTCTTTACAGTTCTATTTATCCACATTGGTTTTTTCTTGTTTCTTATCATTTTATTCCTATACGGTATGTACCTCTCACAATTAGATATTAGGATGCTTTTAAAAATATCCCATTTTGTGGCTGTATTTTTATTTTCGAGGATTTTGTCCCAGTTAGTTAGACCTATGGCCTCTCTTAGTTGGCTAAATTTAGCATTTTTGAAGTTTCGTATTTTTGTTCCTCCCTGAAGAAATGCTTTTTTTAATGACAATTTAAAGGTTATTATTTTATGGTCACTGTTACCCAGGTGTCCCCCAACCTGCACATCTGTTGTTCTGTCAGGTCTATTGGTTAATACTAAGTCCAGTATGGCTGTCCCTCTAGTGGGGTCCTGAACTAGTTGGGAAAGGTAATTGTCTTTGGTTATTGCCAAGAACCTGTTTCCTTTATGAGATATACAGTTTTCAGTTTCCCAGTCTATATCTGGGTAGTTGAAGTCCCCCATAATAACAACCTCATTCTGATTTGCCGCTTCGTCTATTTCATTTAGAAATTGATTTTCTGTGGCCTCTGATATATTAGGTGGTTTATAATAAACTCCTATTAGTATTTTATTATTGTTTTTGGCTCCATTTATTTCTACCCACAGTGACTCCACATCTTCATGTCCCTCACTTATATCTTCCCGGAGTGTGGGCTTTAGACAGGACTTTACATAAAGGCAGACCCCTCCCCCTCGCCGGTTTTGACGATCCTTTCTAAAAAGATTGTAACCCTGTACATTAACTGCCCAGTCATAGCTATCATCCAGCCATGTCTCAGTTATTCCCACTATGTCATAGTCCTCCTCACACATCACTAATTCCAGTTCACCAATTTTATTAGTTAGGCTTCTGGCATTAGTGTACATACAATTAAGAGGTCTATGTATATTTTTTACCCCGTTTGTCAATTTACTATTACTTATTAAATGAATATCCGGGGTTCTTGGGTTACTTTGGTTGTTGTTTTGCACAGTCTTCTCCCTACATTCCTTACTAACCCCAGCCCCCACTAACCCCCCACTTTTCCTTCCTATGACCCACTCTCTATCTACACTATCTACCCCCTTATTAGTATGGGTGCCCACCCTCCCCCCAGATCCTAGTTTAAAAGCTCCTCCAGCCGTCTAACCATTTTTCCCCCCAGGGCAGTTGCACCCTCCCCATTAAGGTGCAGCCCGTCCCTACTGTAGAGTCTGTAGCCGATAGAGAAGTCGGCCCAGTTCTCCATGAACCCAAACCCTTCCTGCACCAGCCTCTGAGCCACTTATTTAACTCCCTAAGCTCCCTCCCGTTGTCTCTCTAGTGACGCTCGTGGCACTGGTAGTATTTCTGAAAACACTACCTTGGAGGTCCTGGACTTGAGCTTCTCACCTAGTTCCCTAAAATAATTTTTAAGGACCTTCCATCTCCCCCTGACTTTGTCATTGGTGCCAACGTGTACCATTACCGCCGGGTCTTCCCCAGCCCCACCCAGCAATCTGTCAATCCGGTCCGCAATATGCCGAACCCGAGCACCCGGGAGACAACACACTGTTGTCACCCAGGACTTTGCGATACATGGCCCCGTTCATCTTCCCGTCAATGCGGTGAAGTTGGCCTGTGCCTTTAGAAGAAAAACACCCCCAAAACATAATACTTCCACCACCATGCTTGACGGTGGGGATGGTATTCTTAGGGTCATATTCTGCATTTTTCTTCCTCCAAACACGTCGAGTTGAGTTGAAGCCAAAGATCTCAATTTTGGTCTCATCTGACCACAGCACCTTCTCCCAGTCTCTCTGTTCATTGGCAAACTTGAGGCGGGCCTGGACGTGAGCCTTCCTGAGCAGAGGAACCTTGCGTGCACTGCAGGATTTTAAACCATTAGGTCTCAGTGTATTACCAATGGTTTTTTTGGAGACTGCGGTCCCAGCTGCCTTGAGATCATTACTCAGCTCCTCCCGTGTAGTTCTTGGCTGATTTTTAGCCTTTCTCATGATCAATGAGACTCCACGAGGTGATATCTTGCATGGAGCTCCAGGCCTGGGTCGATTGACAGTAATGTTGTACTTATTCCACTTCCGAATAATTGCACCAACAATTGTCACCTTCTCATCCAGCTTCTTACTTATGGCTTTGTAGCCCATTCCAGCCTTATGTAGGTCAACAATTTTGTCCCTGACATCTCTAGACAGCTCTTTAGTCTTGCCCATGGTGGAGATGTTGGAGTGTCACTGAGACTGTTGGCAGGTGGCCTTTTATACAGGTGACAATTTGGGACAGGTGTCTCTCATCCAGGTAACGACTTCAATGTGATTAGGGTGTGTCAGTGGTCTGTGGGAGCCAACATTAGTCATGGTTTTACTAGGGGATCAAATACTTATTTCCCTCAATGAAATGCAAATTATTTTTTATTTCTCATTTCATGTAATTTTCTCCGTTTTTCTTTTGATATTCTATGTGGCACTGTTAAAATAAAGCTGGCATAAAATTATGAGACGTTTCATTTATTTTTTTGTATTAAAACTTTTAAAGTCAGTGGGGGATCAAATACTTATTTCCTCCACTGTGTATATATATATATAGATATATATATATATATATATATATATATATTTTTTTTTTTATAGTGGAGCCGTGAATGCAGCTCTCCCCAGGCTCTGTACTCACCACTTCCCATAATTTCACGCAACTGTGCTGGCCGGTTTATAAAAGATGGGAGGCTACAACGCATTGTGCTAAAGAACAACTGTAAGTGCTGATCCACACAACTGTGCTCGTTAGGCTATTGCATTGTATTTGCATCACTATATGAGCAAAGTACAAAACCTCCTCAATCAGATAGGAACTGACTGGATCATAAATCACTATGATGCAGTCAGGAGAGCTGTGGTCGGCCCAGGAGATGCGTCTGACACATGGATTGTGTTTCCCGGACCCAGCACAGTTGTGTGGATCAGCACTTATAGTTGTTCTTTACAAACAATGCGCTGTAGCCTCCCATCTTTTATAAACCAGCCATACAAATATTTGCTGTGGGGCCCAGTCATTCCTAGCTATGCCTCTGGTGTCCCGCAAGCACCGTACAGTGATGTTCCTCAAACACCACGCAATTCAGATAGAATAAACAATTTCCCAGGGGGGAAAGACTCCGGTGTGTCTCCCTGGGCCTCAAACACCTTGGCCTCAAGATCAGGGTAAAGAGCAGATATCACCACCCCTTCAGACAGTATAGGGCTCGGATCTTCAAAATCACCACCTCCGGGAAAACTACGTGACAAGGCATCCACCTTGACATTCTTAATCGCAGGACGATAGGTGACAATGAAATTGAATCTGGTGAAGAACAAAGACCATCTGGCCTGCCTCGGGTTAAGTTGTTTTGCCGACTCAAGGTAAGCTAGGTTTTTGTGATCAGTGAATACCGTGATAGGGTGAATCGCCCCTTCCAACCAATGATGCCATTCCTCAAAAGCCAACTTAATGGCCAGTAACTCTGTTACCCACATCATAATTTCTCTCTGCAGCAGAGAGTTTTTTTAACCTCGGATGCGTCAACCTCCACAATGAAAGGTTGTGACACATCTGGCTTCACAGAAAAAAAAGCACTCCTTCAGAGCAGAAAAGGCTCACAATGCTGCATCAGACCACACTGACACGTCTGTCCCTTTCCTAGTCATGTCAGTTAAGGGTTTAACTATTGTCGAATAGTTCTTAATAAACTTTCGGTAATAGTTGGTGAACCCCCAAAAACCACATAAGAGCCTTCAGATTTTCAGGTCGATCCCAGTCCAATGCAGCACGGACTTTCTCTGGATCCATACGAAAACCTGAAGATGACAGCAGGTATCCTAAGAATTGCACCTCTTGTACAGCAAAAACACATTTCTCTAATTTTGCGTACAATTTGTTGTCTCTCAAGATCTGCAACACCTGTCTAACGTGATCCTGATGTGTCACCATATCTGGAGAATAAATTAGTATGTCATCCAAATACACGACTACAAAACTGCCCACCAGGTGATGAAAAATGTCATTAACAAAATGCTGGAAGACAGCAGGAGCATTGGTCAACCCAAAATGCGTGACCAGGTTCTCAAATTGGCCCTCAGGAGTGTTAAAGGCCGTCTTCCATTCATCCCCTTCCTTGATCCTGATCAGATTATATGCCCCCCTTAATTCCAACTGGGAGAACACCTTGGCAGCGACAATCTGTTTAAACAAATCAGGAATCAAAGGAAGGGGGTACGGATCACGGACAGTAATCCGATTGAGTTCATGGAAATTCAGACATGGCCTAAGAGTTCAGTCCTTTTTCTTTACAAAGAAAAACCCTGCTGCCACTGGAGATTTGGAAGGTCTTATGTGTCCTTTAGCCAAACTCTCAGCAATATAATCTTTCATGGCCGTTCTCTCAGGTCCAGAAAGGTTATATAGCCTAGATTTGGGAAATTTTGCTTCAGGGATAAGATTGATAGGACAATCGTATTCCCGGTGAGGGGGCAAATCCTGACATCCACCTTCAGAAAATACATCAGCGAAATCAGATATAAAAGCGGGAAGTGTCTTAGTGGTTATTGCAGAAACAGATGTATTAAGATAAGTGTCCACGCAATAATCACCCCAATCCAGAATCTGTCTATTATGCCAATCGATGGTTGGATTGTGTTTGCTTAACCACGCTAAACCCAGCACTACTGGAGCAAGAAGACCTTCTAACACAAAACAAGTTCCTGATGAAATTCACCCACTCTTAATCTGATATCATGCACCATCTGAGAGAAACACTTTTGAGAAAGAGGCGCAGAATCAATAGCAAATACAGAAATCCTCTTCTCCAATGCGCTCGGAGACAATCCATGCATACGGACAAACTGAGCATCAATCAGGTTCACCCCTGCCCCGCTGTCAATAAACACCTCAATTCTCACAACCTTTGACTCTAGCGCCACCTCGGCAGTCAGGAGAAAACGGGTACTACAGGATGGCGTACTAAGGGGAGGGGTCCGCCCCGGGTGCCAGCTCTCAGGGGGGTGCCAGAAGCAATGAGCACTTCCATCAATACAGATGGAAGTGCTCATTGCTGGAGCGCAGGACACTGATGTCACTCGCCGCTCAACTCCCTGCGCTCCTCCCCTCCTTCAGGCCGGCGGCGCTCTGAATAGTGAAGCAAGAAGACTTCTCCCTGGTCCACTATTCTGCCTGTAGGCACAGATCACGCTGTCAGCCTGTATAGGCGGAGCCTGCAGCCCGGGAATCTGCATAAGCTCTGCCCATACAATGCTGCAGAGCGATCTGTGTCTGCAGGGAGTAGAGGTATGTGAGCTTCAGGAACGAGACAAGGTGAGTAGGTACTGTGTATGTTTTTTTTTTAAATACAAAGGGGGCACCGAGGGCTTTATAACTACGGAGGGGGCACAGAGAACATTATTACTGTGAAGGGGGCACAGAGGATTTTATTACTATAGAGGGGGCACAGAGCCAGAGGGCATTACTACAATAAAGGGGGCACAGGGGGCATTATTACTGTGAAGTGGCACAGTGGGGATTTCTAAACTAAGGGGGCACAATGGGGGTTATTACTATGAAAGGGGCACAAAGAGGGCATTATAACTGTCAAAGGGGCACAGAGAGGGCATAACTACTGTGAGGGGGCACAATGTGGGCATAACTACTGTGAGGGGGCGCAATGTGGGCATAACTACTGTGAGAGGGCACAATGTGGGCATAACTACTGTGAGGGGACAAACACATCTTTACAAAACTACTGTGAAGGTTGTACAATGAGGGCAATACTACTGTGAGGGGGTACATTTTTTAAAAGTATTAGGGGTGGGGGGGAAGGGGGGGTTTCAGAGAAAGGACCCGTCCCAGTGCCAAACACCCCATGCCCGTCAAACTCCCTTTAAATTCATTAAACTGGACATGTAAAAGATAAGCAGCTCTTGGAAGAGGGCCAGGGATGAGACTGAGGACACTATTGATGAAGCATGTACGCTATTCCAATACTATGGCTATAGCATAAAGCAGGGGCGGATTGGGAACTTAAAGTAGCCCTGAAAAAAATACTAAAAGTGTCCCTGTTTTGTAGTTGGGTCCAAATTGATGGAAGATGTATTAAGATAAGTGTCCACGCAATAATCACCCCAATCCAGAATCTGTCTATTATGCCAATCGATGGTTGGATTGTGTTTGCTTAACCACGCTAAACCCAGCACTACTGGAGCAAGAAGACCTTCTAACACAAAACAAGTTCCTGATGAAATTCACCCACTCTTAATCTGATATCATGCACCATCTGAGAGAAACACTTTTGAGAAAGAGGCGCAGAATCAATAGCAAATACAGAAATCCTCTTCTCCAATGCGCTCGGAGACAATCCATGCATACGGACAAACTGAGCATCAATCAGGTTCACCCCTGCCCCGCTGTAAATAAACACCTGCCCCGCTGTCAATAAACACGCTGTCAAAAGTGTCCCTGTTTTGTAGTTGGGTCCAAATTGATGGAAGGCCGGGCCAGCAATACCATATTGTGGTACATTATACCACCCCAACAGAGCCAAATACCACAGTCCATCACAAAATACTGCCAGCAGCACAAAATATATCCCCAAAAACTTCCATTGCCTGGCCATGAGGAGGGCCCAAGTGGCCCCATGGGCATCAGCCCACCGGGAAATTTCCCTGTAAGGTCTATGGCCAATCCGCCCCTGGCATAAAGATAGGAGGTCACTGTCAGTTACCAAGGTAATGAGGCCCGCCCCCTGACAGCGCTCGCTCCGGCACACCTCAGCCAAGCTCATACACCAGCAGAAAACAAGCATTTTCCCCGGGCCAATCAGCATCCTATACAGTCGGAATTGGACAGCGATTGGTCCATTCAGTTTGTGGGCGGTGCTCTGTGCCTGAGTACTTGACGTCTCTGCGCTGCACTTTTCAAACTACAACCGCCGTGACCGGCAGACGGGGCCAGTTCTCCCGGGGTCTGGACGCGAGCACGAGCCTGGATCATTGTGAGTAGTCACGTGACGACAGGTCCCTGTCACTGTGGATATGGGCGGCCAGGGCTTTCCACGTCTTGCTGGTTGTTCCACCTTTCTGCGTTGCAGTTATTTTCATGTAAATAATTCAGTTTAAAGGGACACTGTACTTTTATGTCAATAAGGATTCCTATCTAGTCAGTATGGCCCTTTATGTTGGATCCGGGGTGTTCCTTTATGTTGGTTCCTGGTGTCTCCCTGCTTTACTTGGAAAGCGTGGCATCCTGATCCCTGGGCTGTCTGGACACAGCTGGGCTGTGCTAGCGTTCTGGATGATGTATTATGAAAGTGTTCTCGTGGTAATAACCGCTGTAGGGGGCATTCACACTACTGCTTGTATTATGCTGTCCAAAAGACGCGGATCTGCAAAAAACTACGAATGACCCAAAGCGAACAAGAATAGGACGTGTTCTATCTTTTTTGTGGAGATGCATAATGAATACGGAACAAAAATCAGTCTGTGTGAATGGGCCCTTACCCGCAGGTCAGTGCAGTTACTTAGTACCATTTTGGGGTACGTGCACCTTTCTTCTTCAGCTCCATGCATTGCTGGCATACAGGGGGTTAAAACGTGGCTACTGGTTCAAGTGACCAGAACACTTCAGGCGGCGTTTGGTCTCCCCGGTCGCTAGATTTATCACCAATCAAGTGTTTATGGGACCAGCTGCGGCAACCAACAACTGTGCAGGCTCTAAAGGCCCTGCTGCAACATTTGTTGGCAAATATACCACAAGATGCCATACGGAACCTGCATGTCCCAACAGGTACTAGAGCCTCCTTTCAATGTACAGTTTTCCCAAACATACAGTACAGACCAAATGTTTGGACACACCTTCTCATTCAAAGAGTTTTCTGTATTTTCATGACTATGAAAATTGTAGATTCACACTGAAGGCATCAAAACTATGAATTAATACATGTGGAATTATATACTTAACAAAAAAGTGTGAAACAACTGAAAATATGTCTTATATTCTAGGTTCTTCAAAGTAGCCACCTTTTGCTTTGATTACTGCTTTGCACACTCTTGGCACTCTCTTGAGCTTCAAGAGGTGGTCACCTGAAATGGTTTTCACTTCACAGGTGTGCCCTGTCAGGTTTAATAAGTGGGATTTCTTGCCTTCTAAATGGGGTTTAGACCATGAGTTGTGTTGGGCAGAAGTCAGGTGGATACACAGCTGATAGTCCTACTGAATAGACTGTTAGAATTTGTATTATGGCAAGAAAAAAGCAGCTAAGTAAAGAAAAACGAGTGGCCATCATTACTTTAAGAAATGAAGGTCAGTCAGTCTGAAAAATTGGGAAAACTTTGAAAGTGTCCCCAAGTGCAGTCGCAAAAACCATCAAGCGCTACAAAGAAACTGGCTCACATGAGGACCGCCCTAGGAAAGGAAGACCAAGAGTCACCTCTGCTGCGGAGGATAAGTTCATCCGAGTCACCAGCCTCAGAAATTGCAGGTTAACAGCAGCTCAGATTAGAGACCAGGTCAATGCCACACAGAGTTCTAGCAGCAGACACATCTCTACAACAACTGTTAAGAGGAGACTGTGTGCAGCAGGCCTTCATGGTAAAATAGCTGCTAGGAAACCACTGCTAAGGACAGGCAACAAGCAGAAGAGACTTGTTTGGGCTAAAGAACACAAGGAATGGACATTAGACCAGTGGAAATTTGTGCTTTGGTCTGATGAGTCCAAATTTGAGATCTTTGGTTCCAACCACCGTGTCTTTGTGCGACGCAGAAAAGGTGAACGGATGGACTCTACATGCCTGGTTCCAACCGTGAAGCATGGAGGAGGAGGTGTGATGGTGTGGGGGTGCTTTGCTGGTGACACTGTTGGGGATTTATTCAAAATTGAAGGCCTACTGAACCAGCATGGCTACCACAGCATCTTGCAGCGGCATGCTATTCCATCCGGTTTGCGTTTAGTTGGACCATCATTTATTTATCAGCAGGACAATGACCCCAAACACACCTCCAGGCTGTGTAAGGGCTATTTGACTAAGAAGGAGAGTGATGGGGTGCTACGTCAGATGACCTGGCCTCCACAGTCACCAGACCTGAACCCAATCGAGATGGTTTGGGGTGAGCTGGACCGCAGAATGAAGGCAAAAGGGCCAACAAGTGCTAAGCATCTCTGGGAACTCCTTCAAGACTGTTGGAATACCATTTCAGGTGACTACCTCTTGAAGCTCATCAAGAGAATGCCAAGAGTGTGCAAAGCAGTAATCAAAGCAAAAGGTGGCTACTTTGAAGAACCTAGAATATGACATATTTTCAGTTGTTTCACACTTTTTTGTTAAGTATATAATTCCACATGTGTTAATTCATAGTTTTGATGCCTTCAGTGTGAATCACAGAAAAAGAATATTCGTGCACAAAAATAGATGCAAACAATATATACTGTATAAACTAAGACCTCATTCTGATATGATAAAATCTGAGACTCTTAGCCAATATATTTTGATCAAAACACATCTGTTCCCACCTACTCAACGTCACGGTGGTCTCAGGAGAGGCAGGTCCTACGCTAAACCTAACCATGCCAGTGGGCATCTATATCTAGGAGCGTGGACGCTGCACATATAGGTGTGTTGCTCCTAGTGACCTCTATGTGCATACAGCAACCAATGAGAGGAGGAGCAAACACACCATATGTACCACGCAATCAAGGCGCTCAATTCAAATTGAGCGCCTTGATTGCGTGGTACATATAGGTGTGTTTGCTTAGTTTATACAGAATGACTCCTTAGTTTATACAGTATATATTGTTTGCATCTATTTTTGTGCACTAATATTCTTTTTCTGTGATTTATTTTGATATATGTAGCCACTGACATCCGCAATCATTATTATCACATCATGCAGGATGTTTTTTATCCTTTTGTTTCTGTGAGTTTTGCCTTCAGTGTGAATCTACAATTTTCAGTCATGAAAATACAGAAAACTCTTGAATGAGAAGGTGTGTCCAAACCTTTGGTCTGTACTGTATTGCTCTAATATTTTAATCACTCAAAGGGGTTGTCTGCTTTTTCAATATCAGGACCATTGGCTGTTTTGTGGTCCACAAATTGTGGATAATGACCTTGTACATTCCTCATTTTGCGCAACGGAACGTCCTGCCCATAATAGAACAGTCCTATCCTTGTCCTTAATGTGGACAATTATAGGACATGTTCTATTTTTTTGCAGAACGGCCATGAGAACATACAGATGTGAACAAGGTGCCACTTGGAACCAAACCTGAGTTCGGCAAAAGGTTTTTATCAGTAGAAATTTATTTCTGAAGTTATTATGTGAAGTCTCTCGAGATTTTGCGAAGTAATAACTTTGGCTCATCAGAGCCAATACATTCTAATACTGTACAGAGCGCTCGCTCCATACAGTATTCTAACAAAGTTTTATGCAAATTGACTTCGGATGTTTCATCCAAAGTCAAATCACCCATCCCTAGTTAGATATGAGTGCCGTGGTTCACCCTAAAAAGCTAATTTGTGTTTATGCTAATTACCCTCATTTAACCTGCTGCACAGACACAACGATCCCTCTGCCAGCTGCTTCATCTTACCTACTGTAGGTTTAATGAAGCTGAAGCCGGCTGAGGGATCGCAGACTGTGCAGGCGCTCAATTGACATCTTGTTTCACCTGTGCAAGATTACAGTGCAGGGTCTGCTTGATGTCAGAGGAGACGAGAGTGGACTTTAAGATAAGGGGGGAGGGGTGCGGGGCTCAGCCAGAATGAATACGGCTGGGATCCACTAACCGCTAGGACAGCCCCTTAGGTTCTTTTCACAGGTAACTGGCATAAATATAAAATTGTCTTTTAGGGCAAACAGCACTCATGTGAGACAAGGGTGTATTTCAAACATACTCAAGGAGACCTCAGTGAACCTGTAGGCAGCTTAATATGAAAAACCGATTTGTACCTATGAAATTGTCTGACCTGTTACATGTGTGCTTGGCAGTTAAAGACACCTGTGTTGGTCCCATGTTCATATCATATGTGCCTGCATCGCTGAGAAATATGATGTTTTAATATATTCAAATGAGCCTCTAGGAGCAATGGGGGCGTTGCTGTTACACCTAGAGGCCTAGCTCTCTACATTTGCAGTGCCCTCTCCACTTTGACAGGGCCAGGCAGTGAAAACATGATCATGGCTGGCCCTAGAGTCAATCAAAGTGCAGAGGACGCAGTAGTTGCATAGAGAGCAGAGCCTCTAAGCCTCTAGGTGTAATGGAAACACCCCCATTGCTCCCAGATGCTCATTTGCATGTGTTCAAAACATCATTTTTCTCAGCAATGTGGAGATATATGAACATGGGACCAGCACAGATGCCTTCAGCTGCCTAGCACACATGCAACAGGTCAGCCAGTGTCATAGGTAAAAATCTGCTGACAGATGCCCTTTAATCCAGCAGTTACCTTAAAGGGTTGTTCAGGATTTTTCTATTGATGGCCTATCCTGAGGATCAGTCATTAATATGTGATCGGTAGAGTTTTGACTCCTGAAACCCCTGCAGATTAGATCTTTCTCTGATGGTCTACAGCAGCCCCTCCCTTCTCATTCTCACACAACCTCTCCATAGACTCCTATGTTATCTTTTTTTCTTTTTTTTTTTTTTTTTTTAAACATTATTTTTATTGAGTTTCAAGTTTAGGCAAATTACAAAACATATCCGCTTACGGCGGACCAAATCATAAAAGATAACAAATGTTATCTGATCCTTCAGTGAGTAAGCAGCTTATCTTCACTGAAAGCAGATTTCAGCAGTGAATTACAAAAAATAAAAAGAGTTATTCGTTAGAGGACCTGTCGCCTCATCCTGATATGTCTGTTTTAGTAACTACTTGCATCCCCCTTTATACTGTAATAACAATTCTGGTGCATCTACTCGTATAACTATGTTGTGCCTTTCCTTTATTATTCCTACTAGAAATTATGAATGAATTACTAGCAGTTTGCACTGTTGCTGCAATTTAAGACAAGTTCCAAAGTAGGGGACTACATCTTGCTTGTGTGGGATTCAAATTATTTAAAGGGGTTTTCTGTGAGTTAACTACTGATGACCTATCCTCAGGATAGGTCAACAGTATCTGATCGGTGGGGGTCCAACACCCAGGACCTGTGAGCGCCGAGGCCTTCTCTCAGCGGCTCAGCCCTATTCAAGTGAATGTACAGTGTACAGCCGCTGTGCTTGGTGAGCTGCGAGAAGGTACCGGCGCTCGTGGGAGCGCCAGTGCCTTCTCATACAGCTGATTGGCGGGGGTCCTGGGTGTCGGACCCCCATCGATCAGATACTGATGACCTATCGAGAGGATAGGTCATCAGTAGTTAACTCCCGGAAAACCCCTTTAATGGTTTTCCCCTGTGCTAAGGGAAGTCAGCCGGCCTAAGAATCAAAGACTCAGACAAGGTTGCTGTGTAATGAATTCTCTGCCAGGCATTGTCTGTGCAACTCTTTAATTAAAACGGTTATCCGACCCCTGAAATGTTCCCCCCCATATGCCTGGACCCCTCACACACAATGTATTTACCTTGCTCCCCTTAACCCGTGTCACTTCTGAAGCCGCTTCTGAGCGGATGAAAACGTCTGGCGTCGGGGCATCCAATGGCAGGCCGTGACGCGGACGAGCCTCCCTAGCATCACCCCATCAGCCCCCACCCCTTACAAACTAATTTTAATACAACCAGTTTTATTAAAGGGGTTGTCTCGCTTCAGTAAGAGGCATTTATCATGTAGAGAAATTTAATACAAGCCACTTACTAATGTATTATTATCATCCATATTGCCTCCTTTGCTGACTGGACTCATTTTTCCATCACATTATACACTGCTCATTTCCATGGTTACAGACCACCCTGCAATCCATCAGTGGTGGTTATGCTTGCATACTATGGGAAAAAGCACCAGCTTATGAGATCCCAGGTAATATGGATGATAACAATTCAATAAGTAAGTACCTTGTATTAACCCTTTCTACCCCAGGCCAGTTTTCACCTTCTTGCCCAAGCCATTTTTTGCTAATCTGACATGCGTCACTTTATGTGGTAATAAGTTTGGAACACTTTTACTTATCCAAGCCATTCTGAGATTGTTTTCTCATGACACATTGTACTTCATGACAGTGGTAAATTTGAGTCAATATATTTCACCTTTGTTTATGAAAAAATCCAAAATTTAACAAAAATGTTTGCAATTTTCTAAATTTCAATTTCTCTGCTTTTAAAATAGAAAGTGATACCTCATAAAATATTTATTACTTAACATTCCCCATATGTCTAATTTATGTTGGCATCATTTTGTAAATGTCATTTTATTTTTTTTAGAATGCTAGAGGGCTTTGAAATTTAGATGCAATTTGTAGATTTTCCTGAAAGTTTCAAAAACCCATTTTTTTGAAAGGACCAACTCAGTTATTAAGTCACTTTTATGGGTTTACATAATAGAAATTGCCAATAAATGACCCATTTCAGAAAATACACCACTCAAGTTATTCAAAACTGATTTTACAAACTTTGTTAGCCCTTTGGGCGTTTCACAAGAATTAAATGAAAATGGAGATGGAATATCAAAATGTAGCTTTTTTTGGGCAGATTTTCCATTTTTATCCATATTTTCCTGTAACACAGCAATGGTTTTCACAAGGATAATTTTCATGCGCCATGTTGCAATTAAAGACCACTTGATGCACCCCTACAGTAAAAAATCCCAAAAAGTGACCTCATTCTGGAAACTAAACCCCTCAAGGAATCTAGCAAGGCACTTTGACCCCAAAGGTATTTCATGGAATTGGCTGTGAAAATGAAAAATTACATTTTTATTCTAGAAAAAAATGACTTTACACCCAACTTTTACACTTTCACAGGGGGGAACTGGAGAAAATACACCCCATAATGCGTTGCCCACTTTCTCCTGATTACGGCAATACCCCATATGTGCTTGTATACTGCTATATGGGCGATCAGAAGGAAAGGAGCACCAAATAACCTCTGGAGGGCAGATTTCAATGGAATAATTGATAGGCGCCATCTTGCAATTGAACACCCCCAGATGTACCCCTAGAGTGGAAACCCCCCAAAAAGTGACCCCATTTCGTAAACCCCTCAAGGAGTATTTCAAGGTGTGTAGTGAGCACTTTGACCCATCAGTCGTTTAACAGAATTAGGAAACACTTAGCTGTGAAAAAGAAAAATTACAATTTTTTCCAGAAAAAGTTGCTTTACACCCACATTTTTCACAAGATGTAACAGGACAAAATGCACATTTTCTTACCCATTTCCCCCTGAACACGGCAACACCCTACATGTGCTTGTACCCTGCTGTATGGGCGCACAGCAGGCTTCAGAGTGGAAGAAGCACCATATGTCTTTTGGATAGTGGATTTAGCTGGAATAATAATTGGGAGCTATGTTGCATATGTCCATATATGTCCCTGAGCTGGACCTACAGTGGAAACCCCCAAAAAGTGACCCCAATTTGGAAAGGGCACCCCTGTATGAACATTTTATGTTTCAGCAAACGGGTATCTCACAGAAGGCAGAAACACTTGTAAAAGCATTTTAAAGCACACATTTGTGAAAATCAAAAATCAGTAGCAGACCCAAATTTTTCACATTCAAAAGGGGTTAAAGGCGAAATGCACCCCAGTATGTGTATCCCCATTCAGGAAACACCCCATATGTGCTTGTAGCCTGCTGTATGGGCGCACAGCAGGCCTCAAGAGGCCAGAATTAACAGACATGTTTTTTTATCTGCTATGTCACATGTTTAAAAATTCCTGAGGTCCCCAGAAATTAAAAACCCCAAGAAGTGACCCCATTTTGGAAAGAGCACCCCTGTACGTACATTTTAAAGGGAGTAAAGGGTACTTTTTACCTAACGTGTGTTTCACAGACATGAATATGTAATGGCTGGGGAAAAGTGGATTTGTAAACTATGTGGACAAAATCAGATATAAGGTGGTAAAATTACTACTAATCCATGGATTAGGATGAAACTAATCCATGGATGAGTGGTAGATTTTGAAACAATCCTTGATGCACAGGCCAGGTTTTTCAGGGCAGGTTTGGCAGTGGTAAATGGTGTACTTACTAATCCCCCTTTTTGAACACACCCTGCATCTTTTTTGGGTCCTTCCCTTCCTCACTGTTTGGGGAACTTCACCAGGGAAATGTTGTCCTGGTACAACTTGGGCACCGTAACTTGCAGAAGTACTGGGGCCCTCTTCTGCTTGGTTTGGAAAAATTGGGGCCTTGATCACTACTTCTTGAAAGTGAAGAAATGTTCCAGTGTGTCCTCTAGACTTAAATAGCACATACGCATTGTACATTTCCGTTTGTACAATGTATATGGCCAGCTTTTTGTCCCGCACTTCTGTAGGGCTTCAGAACTTGAACTTGAACTTGATCTCCCATGTGCCTGTTGTAGTCCAGGATACAGACTGGTTTGGGGACAGTGGTAGTGGTACCACGTACAGCGGCAGGGGAGCTGGTGTTGAGGTGAATGCTGGTCAGTACGAGGACGTCCCTATTGTCCTTGTACTTAACCACCAGCATGTTCTCATGGAGGAGAGTCCTGCTTTCTCCCTTTCTCAATGGTTGCCCTACCAGGGATCTAGGGAGGCCTCTCTGATTTTTGCGTACTGTGCCGCATGCCATAGTACGTCTGGCAGTTAGGGACATGAATAGGGGTATGCTGGTATAATAGTTATCCAAATAGAGGTGGTAACCCTTATCCAGCAGTGGGTGCAGTAAGTCCCACACTAGTTTCCCACTAACTCCTAGGCCGGGGGGGCATTCTGGGGGTTCTATCTGGGAATCTGTCCCTTCATAAACCCGGAACCTATAGGTGTACCCGGAGCTATTCTCGCAGAGCTTATACATTTTTATGCCATACCTTGCCCGCTTGCTGGGCAGATACTGGCGGAATTTTACCCTCCCCTTGAAATGTACAAGAGACTCATCTATACAGATATTTTGTTCTGGGGTGTACACTTCAGAAAGCTTGGTGCTGAAGTGGTCAAGGATGGGCTTAATTTTAAAAAGCCGATCAAATGTTGGGTCATTTTGGGGCGGACACTGTGCATTATCATTATAATGCAAAAATTTCAGAATAGAATCAAATCTATTCCGGGCCATGGCATTACTAAATATTGGAGTGTGGTACAAGACATCCACACTCCAATACTGTCTCATTTCTGTTTTTTTTAACAAGCCCCATATGCAGCACAAGCCCCCAGAAGATTTTCATTTTTGCTGCTGTAACTGGGGTCCAACCAAGGGGTCTTGCATATGACAATGTGCGGTTCTGGGTAATACACTGCTGGGCATGTAAATTTCTTTGGGCCACAATCAGATTTACTAAATCTTCCCTGAAAAATCAATTTCTGTGAAGCCCATGCAGTCAATTTGGATTTCAGAGTTTACCACAAACTCTGGAATTTGGGGCTGATAATCATCAGGGGGTGGGGTCCATATGTGTTCACTCTGGGGGACTGCCTCCACTGTTGTTCTGGGGCGCTTTCTAGATGGTCCCTCATCAACGGATGATGATGAGGGGGTAGAGGAGTAGAGGAAAGTGGCATCCTCTTCTCCCTCACTGATAGACTCTGTATCAGAGGCAAGGATGGCGTATTCCTCTTCTGCTGAGTACACTCGTTGGGATGATTGGGACATTTTTATTTTATTGGGGTGTGACGTGTAAAACTTTATTTAGTGTGAGGTGTGTGTTTTGTGTTTTCACATGTGATGGGGTTTGTAATAAATTTGAAATTGAATTTAGAAAAAAAGTATTTTCTGTAAAAAAAAAAAAAAAAGGTTTATCTGCAGAAAAAAGGCTTTACTGCACAAAAGAAACCCCAAAAAACGTGCAGTGCAAAATGAGCAGACGCGATCAGTAATGGACACTACTGATCGGTTCTCAGTGGTTGCAAAATGCAAGTACGCAGATGATGCAAAATCCTAAACTGACACTAACTGAAATTACTTATTACTTATTATCTATTTATCTAACTACCACTAACTGCAGTTCTTTTTTCACACAAAATATGTAAAAAAAAAAAAAAAAAACCTAAAAAATGTGCAGATGTAAATGAGCACACTACTGACCGGTGCTCTGCAGCGCACACGCACACAGATTGTGCATGCGTGCAAAACTAGTATAAAAATTCACTACAGTCCTATGCAAAATGCAGGTGCATTCATGCAAAATCCTAAACTGACAGTAACTGAAATGTGTATATATATATATATATATATATATACAGTATATATCTAGCTACCACTAACTGGAGTTCTGTTTCCATTCCAAAAAATGTGCTGATGCAGCACGCACGCACGCACACAGATTGTGTGTGCCTGCAAAAACTGTGGTATAAAAATTCACTACAGTGTTAAAGTGAACACTGGATTAAAAAAAAAAAAAAAAAAAAAATATATATATATATATATATGAGAGAGAGCTCTATATATTTATATAAAACCCTAACTACAATTTCTTCTTTTTGAACCAAAAATCCACAAAAAAAGCGCAAAGAATGATCCCCAGGTGCTGATCAGGCAGGTATGCACTGAAAAGCACTTGGTGGTCACAGCTCGCACGCATGCAGAAAAAGTGGTGCAGAGCTGGAAAAAACAAACCAAAAATGACAAAAAAAGCACACGGACCAAATAGTGTCCCTAAAAAAAGCATTGGGGGGGGGGGGCGGACAGGGACGGAGGGTGGTTTAGGGATCTGGAACTGCTGCAAATGAGAAAAAAAAAATCACATCTTCTTTTCTTCTTTCTTTCAGCAGGAAAAGCAAGAAAGTCGCAGTGGTGGTGCACCACAAGTCCCAGTAAGCCAACAGCAGCACTGAAAAGCACAGAATCTCTCTGCATGCAGTCAAGAGCTAGAATGGCTGCATGCAGGGAGGTACTGCCCTTTCCTGTGCAGCTGTAGCGCTGCCATTGGCTGGAGCGTTGTTGTAGCCAATTGCATCGCTGGCAGGGGACCCCAAACACTGGAGTCCCTTGCCTGACCTCGGGTGAAACAGGTGCTGTCACCTACGCATGACCCCCCCCCCCCGTCATGGAGCTGCGATGGGCCAGTCTAAGTGATCCGGCCAATAGCAGCGATCGGAGGTGCACTGGGGCGGAAATACCTCCCCCAGCCCACAGCTAACATGGCTGCCTGCTCGGCAGAGCAGCCATCGTACCCCGGTTCCTGGGCGATTATGCCTGGGGACACGGTGTTCGCCCCGCCGTAGTACTACGCCGCTGGGCGCCAAGTCACTTCCCACACTGGGTGGGAAGGGGTTAACTTTCTCTACATAATAAATGACATCTGCTGAAGTGAGATGACCCCTTTAAAGCAACCAATCAGAAGCATAATGGTATAATGGAAAAGTATATCTAGACATTATGTACACTAATGATAAAATACTGAAAAAGCCCCTTTCTATATTTCATGTTTCAATATTGTTTTCAATATCATGTTCCTTATTTGCCATGTCTAAGTTTCTTATAAGGTCCCTTGCAGACAAGCGAGTGTCACGCTCTGGACTTGCAGCGCAGCTCCTAGCCTGAACTCCCAGCACTGCCGGGGTCACCTAGCATTAAATTGATTGCTGATGCTATGCAACCCTTAGAGGTCTGAAATGTATTAGATGACACTGACACAATGCTGGCAGTGTTATCCCCTGCATTCCAGAACTGTAAGGTTTACATCTAATATATAAAGCTGAGTGTATGTATGTCCGCTAAAGGAATCCGCACCGTCGCATTTACAATCACGAAAATTTGGCATAAAGGTACATCAGGTGTCCGGGAAGGTTTTAGACCGGGCTCTCTAGGACGTACCATTCTTGAGATATTCCCCAAAATTCCATTAGCCAATAGAAGCCTGGTCACATCACCCTTAGCCAATAGAAGCTCTCAGGCCGCATTTTTATTCACTGCTGTAGGTCAGCTTCAAAGGGGCAGGGTGCTTTGGATGATACTGTTAAAGGGGTATTCCGGTTATCATAAATATAACTTATGTTTTAGACTAATTCATCATCAATCATTACCTAATATAATGTAAATTTCACATATTTACCATTCAGTAGTAATAAAAGATGTTTTCTTCCACTGCTACCCACTGTGTTTCCTCGTAAATTACCATGGCATCGACCTGTAATTCAGGCCACCCTCAAAAGAAGGACTTAAAAACCACGCCCCCTCCCACTCAACAGCTGACGGGGATTGATAAAATGAAGGTAAAAATCAACTTCTGTCAGCTGCAGGGGTGGGAGGGAGGATGACTTTCTCCCTGCAGCTCATGCTCTGACAGTACAGCGCTGCTGTCTGAGAGTAAGCTGTTCAAAAGGACATCCCTGTGTCCATCCAGGCCCTATGGAGGACGGAGAGTCTGAAAGCCAGACTTTCCAGCCTAAAACCGGATCTCTGTCCAACCTAGAGGCAGGCTGCTGTGGAGGACACTGTTAAAGGGGTGAGCACTGTGGCGGCCACTATTAAAGGGGCAGTGGGGTACTGTGAGGTCACTGTTAAAGGGGCAGTCGCTCTGGAGGTCTCTGTCAAGGGGTCAGGAATGTTGGAGGTTAGTTAAGGGGACTGTAAAAGGGGCGGCTGCTGTGGAGGTCACTTAAGGGGGCGGGATGCTGTGGAGGTCACTGTTAAAGGGGGGGGGCTCTGTGGAGGTTTTTGTTAAGGGGGAGGGGTGTTGTGGAGATCACATTTTAAGGGAATGGAGCTCAGTGGAGGTCACTGTTAAGGTGGCGGGTTATTGTGAAAATCACTGTTAATGAGATGGGGTACTGTGGAGGTCACTAATAAAGGGGTGGCTGCTGTGGAGGCCAGTATTAAAGGGGCAGCGGGGTACTGTGACAGTTACTATTAAGGGAGCGGGGTACTGTGACAGTCACTGTTAAAGGTGCAGTCGCTGTGGAGTCCTCTGTCAAGGGGGCCAGGAATGGCGGAGGTCAGTTAAGGGGACTGTAACCTATATTCAGTTTTAAGAGGTGGGTGCTGTAGAGGTCACTGTTAATTGGGCGGGCCCCCTTGGAGGTCACTGTCAAGGGGGTGGGGTGCCATGGAACTCGCTGTTAAAGATGCACACTGCTGTGAAGGTCCCATTTTAAGGAATACAGGGCACTGTGATGGGTCAGTGTTAAGGTGTCAGGGGGGCTATGGTGGTCAGTTTAGGAGGCGGAGTGCTGTAGAGGTCACTGTCGATATCTTTTAACGACACACACAAACATTAAGGGGCCGTTCAGACGGCCGTGGTATTGCGGGTCCGCAAAAATGCGGATCCGCAATACCACGGATGCCGCCCCCGGCGTGTGTTCCGCAATTTGCAGACAAGTTGTGGACAAGAATAGAACATTTTCTATAAATTTCTTGCGGAGCCGCGGCTTGGCAAGATCGCTCGCCGGCCATAGAAGTGAACGGGCCCGCACCTATTCCGCCGGGTTCCTTCTACTAGTAGCATCTTAAATCAATATAATGCTATGTGACCCCGGCAGTGCTGGGAGTTCAGGACGGGTGTTGAAAGTGCAGAGCGAGACACTCTCTTGTCTGAAGGTGGCCTAAATGTTACAAAACAGTATCAAAGGAAACAGACTATATTTCCTAATTCAACTTCTTTCCTTACAGACTGTATAAATGCATGCTCTTCATGACTCCTAGATTATATTAGACAAAGTCATTTACTGTAGGCATAAACACTTAGAAATGGAGAATACTTGACAATTAAAGGGGTTCTTCAGTTGTTTAAAAATGATGATCTAACCTCTGGATAGATCATCAGCATCTGATCGGCGGCGGTCCGACACTCGGGACCCCTGCCGATCAGCTGTTTGAGAAGGCAGCGGCACTGCAGGAGTGCCGCGGCCTTCTCTGTGTTTACCGCAGGCCCGGTGACGTCACGACTACTATCACTGGCCTGGGCGGGGCTAAGCTCCATTCATGTGAACAGAGCTTAGCCCCGCCCAGGCCAGTGATACTAGTCGTGACATCACTGGCCTGCGGTAAACACAGAGAAGGCCGCAGCGCTCCTGCAGTGCCGCTGCCTTCTCAAACAGCTGATCAGCAGGGGTCCCGGGTGTCGGACCCCCGCCAATCAGTTGCTGATGATCTATCCAGAGGATAGATCATCAGTTTTAAACAACTGCAGAACCCCTTTAAGTACAATTAGCACAAGTCATGTTCATTGACAACTTAATTTCCTTCACAGCACTTAAAATGGTTGTGTCGTGAAATATATTCTACAGTTTTCATACCAGCACCTGGATCCGAATACCTGTAATTGTATGTAATGAAACATTTAGTATAGATACTGAGTTATTCACTAAAATCTATCTGTATAGTGCCACCTGCTGTTTGTCCTCCTCACTGAAATGTACTCCATCTCTGAGGAATAGCACAACATAGTCATGAAGAAAAGATGCTCCAAGTGGTGTTTCTAAAGCGGAGATGTCGGGAGAGGTGACAGGTCCAGACAGACTTCTGCACCAGTTGTTGCCCGTAGCAGCCATTCACAGTATAGCTTTCACTCCCCAGGAGCAGAATGTGCATGATAGCTGTGCTGTTATTGGTTATGTTTTCTGTGTTTCATAAATCTCCCCCTTAGTCTTTACACTGGGGTGATGACTACCTAGCGTATACCATGTTAATATATCAGGCATTTTAAGTTTGTATGTAAGGTTTTATGTTCTATTTTATTTAGGGGTACGTTTGCAGTGGTTAGACGATGCACAGAGAAGACGACTGGAAGAGAATTTGCTGGCAAATTTCTTAAAAAGAGAAGATGAAGGAAAGACTGCAGGGCAGAAATTATCCATGAAATAGCTGTACTTCAAATGGCAAAGTCAAACCCACGCATAGTGGATCTCCATGAAGTCTATGAAAGTAGCAATGAAATGATTTTAATTCTAGAATAGTAAGTAACGCGTCCTCCATGGTTTTCTCATTTAATGCATAGCTGTTTCCTAAAGGAAAGCCTTTTATAGTATTCTGCAGATTACTTATGTGCTTTACTTACCTTTCACCACAGTTGTAGAAGACCTGTCACCACAACATGCAATCTGAAAGCACCTTGTTATAGAGAAGATTGATATATAGTTTTGTTGGAAGAAATTCAGTAAAAGCTGTAATTTATGCATTAAGCATATCTTTGCTTTTTTTCCCCACTTCCTGTGAACAGCGAAAGGGAAGAGTTACCAGTGACTGAGAGCTATGTCTGTATGTACACTGTATGCACCATATATATATGTTATATATATATCTCACTCCTCTGCTGCTCCTGCTCTACAACATGGTGCTTTCAGACTGCATTCTGTGGTGGCAGGTCCTCTTTAACTGCCTCGTGTTTTATTGGCGGTTTATGTTCAGAATTTGTAAAAATAATGGCTAGCTCACAATAAATTTGTATATGGCATCTTTACTCAAAACAATATATCAATAAAACAACATTCAGTTACAAATTATCATTGCCGCGCATGCGCCGTTAGAATCCCAGGACGCCAACCCTGGCGTGGTTAAAATCAGTTAACGAACCTCTATCACAGACCTTCACCCTCTCCTTCTGACAAGCCGTACCAAGCAGACGTGTTTCGGAATGCCCTGTTCCTTCCTCAGTGGTAAAAAATTATATATTAATTACATAATATACAATTTTTTACCATTGAGGAAGGAACAGGACTTTCTGAAATGCGTGTGGTGGGTACGGCTTGTCAGAAGGGACGGGTGAAGTTCTGTGATAGAGGTCTGTTAACTGATTCTAACCACTCCGGGTTCGGCATCCTGGGACTCTAACAGCTCATGCGCGGCAAAGATCATTCAAGCCGTCATTGAACTAGCGGACGGCTGATACAGCCATAGAAGGAAGACTGGACTATAACGGGAGCCGTGAGTTATAACCTCTAGAACCACATGTAAGGAGTGATTCACTGGATTGAGAATAATACAAGTGTCCAACACAAAATATTGGATATTGGGGACATTGTGGTATTGCATGCTATTGGAACAGTAACAGACCATACTGAGACCCAATAATAACAAAAGGGTCACTGTTGCCTCATATGAGACAAACGGAACAATCCAATCAATATTTGCATTGCACCACAAGTGCCATCATAAGCGCGATAGCGCTAATAAATTGGATTCCATTTAGCTCTCACCAAAGTAACTGTATTCAAGTATGGAATGACAAAGCCATACTTTTTATCATTGTTTTTAACGTTTTTTATGTGTGAGCTTCGCATGTATAACAATGTACTAAGGGACCGATTATATTTATTTTAATTTAATTTGTTTGTAATTGAATATTGTTTTATTGATATATTGTTTTGAGTAAAGATGCCATATCCAAATTTATTGTGAGCTAGCCATTATTTTTACATATAGTACTTGTGTTTTGTCACAATCACCAATTGGTATTTGGTGGGCTAAGCTCCAATGTTTGCTGGTTAAGCTTCTCTAACATAGAATTAAGTTTATGTTCAGAATTTTTCTGGACTCCTGTTACAAGAGAGCAGAAAAATGTTCACTAGTTTGCCACTGTAAAATAAAGAAACTTATTAATATACTTCAGTTATTAAAACTTCACAGATGGCCCAACTCCATCCATGGCCATGAGATCCCAGAAGTTCAGTGCTTCTCCTGTAAGCTGTAATGTGTGGACACAGCCTGTATGGCTTTGTGGCTCAGTTCATTGGCTAAGCCAGTCCTCGGATGGCTTTGCTGATGAACTGAGCCACATAGGACCCAGCATATCCTGAGATGCAGAAAAGGCATGCACTGTACAGGTGACATGTCTCCGTAAGGTAAACACTTCACTTCACTTTTTTTTAATAGCCATTTTGCATTCATTTACATCCATTAATGGCTGTGAAAAACGGCCATTAAAACATATAATTTTCATTGGGTTTTTAAGTTCAAACCCCAACCCCTGCAGTGCCGTCAGTATATATACATTATGCCACCCCATAGTGCCCTCAGTATACAAACTGTAACCCTTTGTGGCCCCCAGTTGTGCATCTTTCTCTCTCTCTCTCTCTCTCGCTATTTAAAATAAATAATGGCCCCCAGTTGTGCATCTTTTTTTCTCTCTTGCACTCTCTCGCTATATAAAATAAATAATGGCCTCTTGTTGTGCCTATTTCTTTCTCTCTCTCTCTCTCACGCTCTCTCTATATGTGAAATGAATAATAGCCCCTAGTTGTGCCCCTGTCTCTCATTCTCTCTCTCCGCTAGTGCTATCATTAAAAAAAATTATAAATCTCGCCTAGTCCACTTGAAATTGTGGGGACACCCGCTCCTTGAACCTCATTGTTCACCGGATGCAGCAGTATCTGATGTCACAACTCTGCAAATGCAGGTCCTGCTTCATTCAGTGAATAGCAAGGTTTCAGGAGCGCATGTCCGCACACTTTCATGTGGACAAGGTGAATTTTTATTTTTTTAATTTTACTTCTGAAAGACTGTTGTACATAGATGTTTTTAAATGGCCGTTAGAGAGATGCACTCCTTTCTATACTGCCTTTAGAAATGGGCCCATTGATTTCAGAGGGGTCCGTCTGGCTGCGAAAACGGCCAAAAATGGGACATGTTCTGTTTTTATTTTTCCATGGCTTCTAAATAATGGCCTTGTGAATAACCCCTGTAGACTGTAACCCCTTGACGCTGCAGGTTGTTTTGGCCTTAAGGACCAGGCCATTTTTAGCAAATCTGA
Source organism: Rhinella marina (assembly GCA_900303285.1). NCBI lineage: Eukaryota > Metazoa > Chordata > Amphibia > Anura > Bufonidae > Rhinella > Rhinella marina. The sequence continues at coordinate 27,356 of ONZH01014464.1, forward strand.
CATGTCTCACTTTATGTGGGGATAACTTTAAAACGCTTTTACTTATCCAGGCCATTCTGAGATTGTTTTCTCGTCACTTATTGTACTTCATGACAGTGGCAAATTTGAGTTAAAATATTTCATTCTTATTTATAAAAAAATACCAAATTTACCAAAAATTTAGAAAAATTTGCAAATTTCCAAATGTCAATTTCTCTACTTTTAAAATACATAGTAATACCTCCAAAAATAGTTATTACTTTACATTCCCTATGTGTCTACTTCAGGTTTGGATCATTTTGAAAATTACATTTTATTTTTTTGGGACGTTAGAAGGCTTAGAGATTTAGAAGCAAATCTTGAAATTTTTCACAATTTCCAAAACCCACTTTTTAAGGACAAGTTCAGTTCAGGTCTGAAGTCACTTTGTGAGGCTTCCATCATAGAAACCACCCAAAAATGACCCCATTTTAGAAACTACACCCCTCAAGGTATTCAAAACTGATTTTACAAACGTTATTAACCCTTTAGGTGTTCCACAAGAATTAAAGGAAAATGTAGCCAAAATTTCCGAATATTACTTTTTTGGCAGATTTTCCATATAAATCATTTTATTCCGAGAATAAAGCAAGGGTTAACTGCCAAAAAAAACTCAATAATTATTACCCTGATTCTGTAGTTTACAGAAATGCCCCATTTGTGATCGTAAACTGCTGTACAGGCACACGGCAGGGCGCAGAAGGAAAGGAACGCCAGGGCAGATTTCACTGGAAAAATTTTAAGTTGCCATGTCACATTTGATGCACCCCTAGAGTAGGAAACTCCAAAAAACTGACCCCATTTTGGAAACTACGGGATAAATTGGAAGTTTTGTTAGTACTATTCTAGGGTGCATATGATTTTTGGTAGCTTTATATTACACTTTTTGTGAGGCAAGGTAACAAAAACTAGCAGTTTTGGCATTATTTTTTGTTATTTACAGCATTCATCTGACAGGTTAGATCGTGTGATATTTTTATAGAGCAGGTCGTTACGGACACGGCAATATCTAATATGTATACTTTTTTATTTATTTAAGTTTTACACAATATTTTTGAAGCACAAAAAAAAATCATGTTTTAGTGTCTCCATAGTCAGAGAGCTGTAGTTTTTTTATTTTTTTTAGACGATTGTCTCAGGTAGGGGCTCATTTTTTGCGGGACGAGATTACGGTTATATTGGTACTATTTTTGGGGGCATACGCTTTTTTGATCGCTTGGTATTACATTTTTTGTGATGAAATGTGACAAAAAATGGCTTTTTTTTTAGACAGTTTTTATTTTTTTATTTTTTACAGTGTTCACCTGAGGGGAGAGATCATACGAGGTTTTTGTAGAGCAGGTTGTTATGGATGTGGCGATACCTAACATGTATACTTATTTATATTTATTTAAGTTTTACACCAGAATATCATTTTTGAAACAAAAAAAATCATGTTATAGTGTCTCCATAGTCAGAGAGCTGTAGTTTTTTTTATTTTTTGGGCGATTGTCTCAGGTAGGGGCTCATTTTTTGTGGGACGAGATGACGGTTTGAGTGGTACCATTTTGGGGTAAATACGCCTTTTTGATCGCCTACTATTACACTTTTTGTGACGCAAGGTGACAAAAAATGGCTGTTTTGGTATAGCTTTTTTTTTAAAATTTTTGCATACACATGGAGGGGTGGACCATGTGATGCTTTTATAGAGCCGGTCAATGCGGACGCGGCGATACCTAATATGTGTACTTTTTCTTTTTTTTTTCTTTTTTTTTACTGCATTTGGGGAAAAAACTTTATTTTTTTTTTACTTTTTTACACTTTTTTAACTTTGTTTTTACACTTTTTTTTTTACTTTCTTTTTACATTTTTTTTAAAATTTATCAAGACCCATTTGGATCTTGAAGATCCAGTGGGCTTGATGGCTATACAGTGCATTGCAATAGTCATCTATTGCAATGCACTGTATCAGTGTTACACTAAGGCTGATCAGACCCTGAGGGTCTAATCAGCCTTAGGTGCATCGCAGCCAGGACACTTTTGTAAAGTGTCCAGTTGCCATGGTAACCATTGGGCCGCTGCCACTACAGCAGCGGCGGCCCGATGGCAGTGAGAGGGAGCTTCCTCCCTCTTAACCCCATGAATGCTACAGGCGGCTACTGACTGCAGCATCGCAGCATCTGCCAGCACCGATTTCAGCTGTAGCAGCAGAGTGTGAGCTGTAATTACAG
>ONZH01014465.1:0-31267 GCA_900303285.1 Rhinella marina
CAGACCTGAACCCAATCGAGATGTTTTGGGGTGAGCTGGACCCCAGAGTGAAGGCAAAAGGGCCAACAAGTGCTAAGCATCTCTGGGAACTCCTTCAAGACTGTTGGAATACCATTTCAGTTGACTACCTCTTGAAGTTCATCAAGAGAATGCCAAGAGTGTGCAAAGCAGTAATCAAAGCAAAAGGTGGCTACTTTGAAGAACCTAGAATATAAGACATATTTTCAGTTGTTTCACACTTTTTTGTTAAGTATATAATTCCACATGTGTATAATTCATAGTTTTGATGCCTTCAGTGTGAATCTACAATTTTCATAGTCATGAAAATACAGAAAACTCTTTGAATGAGAAGGTGTGTCCAAACTTTTGGTCTGTACTGTATATGTATATATATATATATATATATATATATATATATACATACAAAATGAAAAACAATCTGCAGGCAAACTTATAATTCCAATATATGTATAGTGTCCAAGTGTCTTCAGATAGCCCTCAAATAATTCAGACTCATTTCATTCTTTACAGTGTCCAACGATCTTCAATAATCCTCAGTAATCCAGAATCATTCCTAATGTACAATATATGATCAACATCATCTATTATCAATGCAGATTATTATTATCTATAAAGATTACAAAATGCTATCATTCCATATATATAGCTCTCAGTCTAACAAGGGTGCAGTCAACAGTGATCTAAGGCTGGTTTCACACTAGCGCTATATGGTACATACGGGCCACTTTGCACTTTTTCTTCTGGTCAATTCTTGATTTATTTGCTAGAATGTGGCCAGATCTCCGCTGGTCCCCATTATAGTTAATGGGGCCAGATGAAGATTTACAAACTTTTGGGAATGCAAAACAGCTTGCTGGATGTATAGTGCAAGTGTGAAAGTAGCCTAAAGCTAACACACATATTTAATAGAGATGAGCGAGTAGTGAAATATTCGAAAGTTCGAAATTCGATTCGAATAGACCGCGAAATTCGACTATTCGACCGAATATCGAATCCCATTAAAGTCTATGGGAAAAAAATGCTCGCCACTTGGAAATCTCAATTCGACCACTTGGAGGTCACCAAGTCCACCCTGAAACCTCAGAAAAGGATGCCAACACTGCTGGAATGCAACTGGGACAGCAGGGGAAGCATGTCTGGGTGCATATAACGCGCCCAAGTCGCACTATTACGCCACTATCACAACTATCTCAACAATACACTCCAAAGACAATCTAACCTCTCTGTAAAGTGAGACCATACAAGGAAACCTTCTTTCTTCTACATTGCCATGGACCCCAAGCCAAACTAGACAAAAAAGAAGATGAAATTCTGCACCCCTTAAAATCACGTTGCCTATGACAACCACAGATGGCATAGGCAAGGGGGAAAGCAATCAAGCCATCACTATTTTTCCCTCTGTGCCATCCCTGCCTTGCCCAGGCACATGTCCCAAAACATCATCCACGCCCGAGTAACACGGTTACTGCAAAAGGCCATTTGACCACCAACACTTTGGTTTGAGGCCGGGGATGCTACATCTCCCTGACAGCACACTGGGTGAATGTTGTGGAGGCGGGGACGGGCAAACCTGCTACCCCCACCCAAGTTTGGGGCCTTGGTTCTGTCTGGATTTCCGCAACCCTTACAGACAGCTCGGCAAACCCCTCCTTCTCCTTCTAGATTCTCCTTTTAAATCTGTCCACCACCCAGTCAAGTCCACAAAGTCAGTCTCGTCGATAGCCTGCAGAAACTGCAGGGACCTCACTCTGACCCTCCTTCCTCCCACCCTGCCCAATGTTATCAACCCAGTGTTCCCACCCATGCAAGAATCGCAGGAGCTATCTGAGGATTTTGTTTGTTCTGATGCCCAAACACTGGAGCAAGCTCCATCTCTAGCTGATGGTGGTGTGGAACGGGCACTAAAGTGTAATATGATTAGGGACGATGATGAGACACAGTTGCCAGCAAGGGAGGCTGTTGGAGCAAAGTGAGGCAGTGTAAGAGGAGGTGGTTGAGTATGACGAAGTCAGTGACCCGACCTGGCCCAGTGTCATGTCTAGCAGGTAAAGCAGTGGGGAAGTTGAGGGATGCGTAGGACCGCAAAAGGCAGGAAGAGGCCGTGGGCTGGCCAGAGGCTCATGGAGAAGGCAGGCTAGAGCCCGCAGGGCCGCATCTCTTCCCTATAACAGGCCCCCACATAAAGCTCTCCCATTGAGGGCTCTTAGGTCCTTGTTGTGAAAATATTTTAATGAGTGCTCAAAGTTAGCTTGAGGTGAGCCCTCGAAAAAATTATATGGAGGCCCAAGAGGTGAGCCCTTGAAAAAATTAAGTGGAGGCCAAAGAGGTGAGACCTCTTAAAAATTGAATTAAGGCCCAAGAGGTGAGACCTCTTAAAAATTATGTGGAGGCCAAAGAGGTGAGACCTCTTAAAAATTGTTTGTAGGCCCAAGAGGTGAGACCTCTTAACAATTGTATTAAGGCCCAAGAGGTGAGCCATAATAAAAATTGTTTGTAGGCCCAAGAGGTGAGACCTCTTAAAAATTGTTTGTAGGCCCAAGAGGTGAGACCTCTTAAAAATTATGTGGAGGCCAAAGAGGTGAGACCTCTTAAAAATTGTTTGTAGGCCCAAGAGGTGAGACCTCTTAACAATTGTATTAAGGCCCAAGACGTGAGCCATAATAAAAATTGTTTGTAGGCCCAAGAGGTGAGACCTCTTAAAAAATGTTTGTAGGCCCAAGAGGTGAGCCATGAGAAAAATTGTTTGTAGGCCCAAGAGGTGAGAACTCTTAAAAATTATGTGAAGGCCAAAGAGGTAAGACCTCTTAAAAATTGTTTGTAGGCCCAAGAGGTGAGCCATGATAAAAATTGCTTGTAGGCCCAAGAGGTGAACCATGATAAAAATTTCTTGTAGGCCCAAGAGGTGAGCCATAAATTTTTTTTTTTTTTTTACGGAGCAATTCTACGGCGGTTAAGGAGGAGGAGGAGGAGGTGGAGGAGGAAATGGCACTTCATACAGATGGCACTTCACTTTTGGCTGCTTTCCACTGTTGGAGAAGCAAAGTCCGGGTCAATCCACTTGCTGTTCATTTGATTAGCGTCAGCCTGTCGGCACTGTCGGTTGACAGGCGGCTGCGCTTATCGGTTATAATGCCCCCGGCTGCGCTGAACACCCTTTCTGATAGCACGCTGGCGGCAGGGCAGGCAAGCACCTCCAAGGCGTACAGGGACAGTTCCAGCCACGTGTCCAACTTGGAGACCCAGTAAGTGTAGGACGCCGAGGGATCGGGGAGGACAGGGGTACGGTCTGCCAGGTACTCCCGCAACATCCGCCGATACTTGTCCCTCCTGCTGATAGCGGGCCCCGCAGTGATGGAAGTTGCACGAGGGGGTGCCATGAACGTGTCTCACACCTTGGAGAGTGTTCCCCTGGTGGCTGTGGGCCTGATTGATGTTGTGGGACTCTGGGAGACCCTCTCCTCTCTGCCGCCAGCGATGGTGGGTGGGAAAATCTCCATCATGTTCTGCACGAGTTCCCTCTGGTATTCCAGCAATCGATTCGTCCTCTCCTCTACCGGAATAAAAGAGGAGACGTTATCTTTATACCGGGGGTCCAGGAGTGCGAAGACCCAGTACAGTTTGTTCTCCACTATCCGGACAACACGTGTGTCCCGGGAAAAGCAGCCCAGCATGAAGTCAGCCATGTGTGCCAGACTCTGAATAGGCATGACGTCACTGCCCCCACCAGAAGGATCACTTGCCATTTCCTCCTCTTCCTCTTCCGCCTCCTCTCCGCCCCATCCGCGCTGAACCAATGGGACGCACACAGCCTGACTGCTACCCTCGCCGCCAGCATCCGCCTCCTCTTCCACAGCCACCTCCACGTCATCCTCCTCCTCCTCCTCCTCCTCCTGGCAACTGCCACCGAGAAGCAGACAAAAGTGTGGTCTGACTGTGTAGCTCCGTTGCGTCTCCTCCTACCCCCGTCTCCTCTGCGTGCAATGCGTTCTCCCTTATTGCGATGAGCGATTTTTTAAGGACGCATAGGAGCGGGATGGTTACGCTCACTATAGCGTCCTCGCTGCTGACCTTCTTGGTGGACTCCTCAAAGATACGCAGTACATCGCATATGTCTGCCATCCATGGCCACTCGTGGTTGGCAAACTGAGGGAGCTGAGTTGGAGGCACGCGTGGATTCATAATCTGGTACTCCATCAATGCTCTCTGCTGCTCACACACCCTGGCCAACATGGAATAGGTGGAATTCCAGCGAGTCGGCAGGTCGCACAACAGCCGATGTTCAGGCAAATGGAGGCGTTGCTGGAGTTTTTTTAAGCTAGCAGCAGCTACAGTTGACTTCCGAAAGTGAGCGCACATGCGCCGCACTTTCACCAGTAGCTCTGCCAGGTTGGGGTAAGTCTTTAGAAATTTTTGGACTACCAGATTAAAAACGTGGGCCAGGCATGGTACGTGATTGAGTTCGGCAAGCTCCAGAGCCGCCACCAGGTTATGGCCGTTATCGCACACGACCATGCCTGGTCCTAGCTGCAGCGGCGACAGCCACATCTCCGTCTGCTGCAATATGGCGTCCCTAACCTCTGGGGCGCTGTGCTTCCTGTCGCCCAAGCTGATGAGCTTAAGCACCGCCTGCTGACATCTCCCCGCGCCAGTGCTGCAACGCTTCCAGCTAGCGGCTGAGGGCGATGTTAAGGCAGAGGAGGAGGAGGAGGAAGAGGAGGGGGGTTTATCAGAACCCGTGCTGGCAATCTTGGGCGGGGTTGGTAGGTAGGCCGTCTCTGTTTGCGACCCCGTCCCCGCTTCCACAACATTCACCCAGTGTGCCGTCAAAGAGATGTATCGTCCCTGGCCGCAAGCGCTTGTCCACGAGTCGGTGGTCAAGTGGACCTTTGCGCTGACTGCGTACCTCAGGGCCCGCCTGATGTTACGCGACACGTGCTGGTGCAGGGCGGGGACGGCACTCCGGGAAAAGTAGTGGCGGCTGGGGACGGAATAGCGAAGTGCGGCAGCCGCCATCAGGTCGCGGAAGGCCTGCGTCTCCACAAGCCTAAACGGCAACATCTCCAGGGCCAGCAGTTTGGAGATGTGGCAGTTTAAGGCTTGGGCTTGGGGGTGACTCGAGGCGTACTTCCGCCTGCAGTCGAACGCCTGCGAGATGGACAGTTGATGGGACGAGGAGTGTGAAGGTGCAGGCGAAGATGCGGGGGAAGGGGAGGCTGAAGGAGAAGGCCCCAAAGTAGCCGAGGCAGAGGCAGATGTGGAGGTGTCCTGGCTGGAGGTCTGGACCGCAGTGGCAGCACACAACAAAGGGGAAGAGGCAGTGGCAGGAAGACCTTGCGCAGGTTGTATTGCGTTTGCTCTCTCCCACTCAGCCCAGTGCTTGACTTCCAAGTGACGCCGCATGCCTGAGGTTGTCATATTGCTCTTCTCAGAGCCCCTACTCAGTTTTGAGTGGCAGAGTGTGCAAACCGCGCTCAGTTTGTCATCCGCACAAACATTAAAAAATCTCCACACCACAGAAGTACGAGGCCTCGATGGGGGAGCTTCGCGCGACTGCCTGCTGCCAGGAACAGCTTCGGCCCTGCTGGCTGTGGCCTCACTTCTCTGTCTGGACTGTCCTCTGCCTCTGGACATCCCTCTGCCTGTGGACATCCCTCTGCCTCTGGACATCCCTCTGCCTCTTGCTGCCTTTTTCGGTGCTGCGCAGACCACCACCTCTCCACTGCTTTCCCCGCTGGACATCACCCCTGGCCAAGTGGGGTCGGTCATTTCGTCATCCACTACCTCCTCTTCCACTTCCTCACTCTGCTCCTCCTCCTGCCCACTGGACATTCCAACAGCCTCCCTTGATGGCAACTGCGTCTCATCATCATCATCGCTCATGATAACAGATGCTGGTTCAGGGTCCACATCAGCAGGAGATGGCGAATACTCAAGTGGTTGGGCATCACTACAAACAAATTCCTCTGGTAGCTCCAGGGATTCTTCCGGCACATCTGAAAAAGGACCCGAAAAGAGCTCCTGGGAGGGGTCAAGGGTGGGTTTACTCTGTTGGCCAGGTGTGGAGGAAGGAGGGTCAGAGTGAGACTGTGTGGATGACTGGCTGGTGGACAACTGTGTGGAAGCGCTATCGGCTATCCATTGCACCACCTGTTCAACCTGCTCAGGCCTCAACAGCGGTGTAACCCGCCCCCTGCTTATCTGTCCCATAAAGGCAGGGATTCTGGATGAGCGGGATCCTGGCTGACCCTCACCAGCACGCATTGTATCCCCACTGGCTTCAACAAGGCCCCCAACAGCATTTCCGCGCCCCCGTCCTCGTCCACGTCCGATTTCGCTAGCCCTCCGCATTTTTTTTTTTTTGTTACAATATTTGGCGTACACAGCCGTGTACTAACAGGTCAGACGGTGTGTATTAACACCACGTATATACAAGATTTTTGCAAGCACGCAGAACGCACAGTACAGGTGCCAAATAAAAGGCCTTTTTTTTAATATTTCTAGGTACACAGCCGTGTACTAACAGGTCAGACGGTGTGTATTAACACCATGTATATAAAATAATTTTGCAAGCACGCAGAACGCACAGTACAGGTGCCAAATAAAATGCCGTTTTTTTATATTTCTAGGTACACAGCCGTGTACTAACAGGTCAGACGGTGTGTATTAACACCACGTTTATACAAGATTTTTGCAAGCACGCAGAAAGCACAGTACAGGTGCCAAATAAAATGCCTTTTTTTTATATTTCTAGGTACACAGCTGTGTACTAACAGGTCAGATGGTGTGTATTAACACCACGTATATACAAGATTTTTGCAAGCACGCAGAACGCACAGTACAGGTGCCAAATAAAATGCCTTTTTTTTTTATATTTGTAGCTACACAGCCGTGTACTAACAGGTCAGACGGTGTGTATTAACACCACGTATATAAAATAATTTTGTAAGCACGCAGAACGCACAGTACAGGTGCCAAATAAAAGGCCTTTTTTAAAATATTTCTAGCTACACAGCCGTGTACTAACAGGTCAGACGGTGTGTATTAACACCACGTATATACAAGATTTTTGCAAGCACGCAGAACGCACAGTACAGGTGCCAAATAAAATGCCTTTTTTTTATATTTCTAGGTACACAGCCGTGTACTAACAGGTCAGACGGTGTGTATTAACACCACGTATATACAAGATTTTTGCAAGCACGCAGAACGCACAGTACAGGTACCAAATAAAAGGCCTTTTTTTTAATATTTCTAGGTACACAGCCTTGAACTAACAGGTCAGACGGTGTGTATTAACACCACGTATATACAAGATTTTTGCAAGCACGCAGAACGCACAGTACAGGTGCCAAATAAAATGCCTTTTTTTTTTATATTTCTAGGTACACATCCATGTACTAACAGGTCAGACGGTGTGTATTAACACCACGTATATACAAGATTTTTGCAAGGACGCAGAACGCACAGTACAGGTGCCAAATAAAATGCCTTTTTTTTAATATTTCTAGGTACACAGCCGTGTACTAACAGGTCAGACGGTGTGTATTAACACCACGTATATACAAGATTTTTGCAAGCACGCAGAACGCACAGTACAGGTGCCAAATAAAATGCCTTTTTTTTATATTTCTAGGTACACAGCCGTGTACTAACAGGTCAGACGGTGTGTATTAACACCACGTATATACAAGATTTTTGCAAGCACGCAGAACGCACAGTACAGGTGCCAAATAAAATGCCTTTTTTTATATTTCTAGGTACACAGCCATGTACTAACAGGTCAGACGGTGTGTATTAACACCACATATATACCAGATTTTTGCAAGCACGCAGAACGCACAGTACAGGTGCCAAATAAAATGCCTTTTTTTTTAATATTTCTAGGTACACAGCCGTGTACTAACAGGTCAGACGGTGTGTATTAACACCACGTATATACAAGATTTTTGCAAGTACGCAGAACGCACAGTACAGGTGCCAAATAAAATGCCTTTTTTTTTATATTTTCTAGGTACACAGCCGTGTACTAACAGGTCAGATGGTGTGTATTAACACCACGTATATACAAGATTTTTGCAAGCACGCAGAACGCACAGTACAGGTGCCAAATAAAATGCCTTTTTTTTAATATTTCTAGGTACACAGCCGTGTACTAACAGGTCAGACGGTGTGTATTAACACCACGTATATAAAATAATTTTGCAAGCACGCAGAACGCACAGTACAGATGCCAAATAAAATGCTTTTTTTTAAATATTTCTAGGTACACAGCCGTGTACTAACAGGTCAGACGGTGTGTATTAACACCATGTATATAAAATAATTTTGCAAGCACGCAGAACGCACAGTACAGGTGCCAAATAAAAGGCCTTTTTTAAAAATATTTCTAGGTACACAGCCGTGTACTAACAGGTCAGACGGTGTGTATTAACACCACGTATATAAAATAATTTTGCAAGCACGCAGAACGCACAGTACAGGTGCCAAATAAAAGGCCTTTTTTTAATATTTCTAGGTACACAGCCTTGTACTAACAGGTCAGACGGTGTGTATTAACACCACGTATATACAAGATTTTTGCAAGCACGCAGAACGCACAGTAAAGGTGCCAAATAAAATGCCTTTTTTTTTATATTTGTAGGTACACAGCCATGTACTAACAGGTCAGACGGTGTGTATTAACACCACGTATATACAAGATTTTTGCAAGCACGCAGAACGCACAGTACAGGTGCCAAATAAAATACCTTTTTTTTTAATATTTCTAGGTACACAGCCGTGTACTAACAGGTCAGACGGTGTGTATTAACACCACGTATATACAAGATTTTTGCAAGCACGCAGAACGCACAGTACAGGTGCCAAATAAAATGCCTTTTTTTTATATTTCTAGGTACACAGCCGTGTACTAACAGGTCAGACGGTGTGTATTAACACCACGTATATACAAGATTTTTGCAAGCACGCAGAACGCACAGTACAGGTACCAAATAAAAGGCCTTTTTTTTAATATTTCTAGGTACACAGCCTTGTACTAACAGGTCAGACGGTGTGTATTAACACCACGTATATACAAGATTTTTGCAGGCACGCAGAACGCACAGTACAGGTGCCAATAAAATGCCTTTTTTTTTTATATTTCTAGGTACACAGCCGTGTACTAACAGGTCAGACGGTGTGTATTAACACCACGTATATAAAATAATTTTGCAAGCACGCAGAACGCACAGTACAGGTGCCAAATAAAAGGCCTTTTTTTTAATATTTCTAGGTACACAGCCTTGGACTAACAGGTCAGACGGTGTGTATTAACACCACGTATATACAAGATTTTTGCAAGCACGCAGAACGCACAGTACAGGTGCCAAATAAAATGCCTTTTTTTTTTATATTTCTAGGTACACAGCCGTGTACTAACAGGTCAGATGGTGTGTATTAACACCACGTATATACAAGATTTTTGCAAGCACGCAGAACGCACAGTACAGGTGCCAAATAAAATGCCTTTTTTTTTTATATTTCTAGGTACACAGCCGTGTACTAACAGGTCAGATGGTGTGTATTAACACCACGTATATACAAGATTTTTGCAAGCACGCAGAACGCACAGTACAGGTGCCAAATAAAATGCCTTTTTTTTTATATTTCTAGGTACACAGCCGTGTACTAACAGGTCAGACGGTGGGTATTTACACCTGGTATACAAAAAGGGTATTGCAGGCACACAGAACCCAGAACACTAGAGCCAAAGAAACTGTATTTAAAAAAAAAAAAATGTACACAGCCGTATACTGCCAGAAGATCAGATGGTGCATATACACACTAGGTATATAACAGGGTTTTGCAGCCAAAAAGAACGCAGAACAGTAGTGCCAAATATAGTTTGGTATGTAGCAGAGCACCTAATACACCACTAATGCCTCTCTCTGTCCCTACTCCAGCAGCTATCCCTGAATACAGCAGCCGTTCTCTGCAGAGTGTATATGGTAGTAAAGCTATCACTGTACTGCACTATAGTAGCCCTGATAAGGGCTTTTAATCACGCTCCTGCCTGTCCAACAGCTAAAACCTATCTCTCCCTTCTCCAGCCTCTGTCCCTGACTAAGTTCACGCAGCATATGCGAACGAGCAGGAAGAGCTGAGTTTTTATGATTCGAGGTCACGTGGTTTTTACAGCCAATCCATGTAGACGCCGTTTTCGCGCTGCCAGCGTGCTCCGCGGGCCTGTCATACCCCCCCTGCATGGTGATTGGTGGAAAAAGAGCGCCAGGGAAGGTGGGAGGGGAAACGAATTTTAAGTGCGCCATCGCCGTTATACTCGATCGAAATCGAGTATGCCGAATAGCGTAGTATTCGATCGAATACCGGCTCGATCAAACACTACTCGCTCATCTCTAATATTTAACAGTAATGGCTGGTGGCACTCAGCTATCATGTCTTTCATTTCTTTATTCCTCAATTCAATAAGGAAGGGTTGGCTCCAAAGGCTTTGCCAACCCAAAAACTAATGTTAGACTATTCTACCTATTTATGAAAAAGCTCGCCCTTGGTTTTCATTGTCTTGATATAAGACATTTTATTATGTCAAGGGGCTAACAAATCCAATTTTTTTTTCTGAGTGCCACCACATGTTACATACGCTGGCATCAGATAGGCTTAGGAAAGCTGTGTGCATTCAGTGCCCGTGCTGTGGACCTTAATTTGTGGTCCACAACACACAGGCACTGATTGTGGGGGCGCCGCATTTAGATTGCGGACCTATTTATTTGAATGGGGTCCGCGATCCGCATCCGATGGTCTGCACCGTAAAAAAGTAGTGCATGCGCTACTTTTTTGCGGTGCGGAAGCAAGGCCAGAAACACCAAGGAAGCACACCGTAGTGCTTCCGTGGTGTTTTGATCCGAGCCTCAGTTCCGCATCTCCGTGATTGTGGACCCATCGAAGTGAATGGGTCCAAGATCCGTGATGCGGGCTGCACATGGCCGGTGCCCGTGTATTGCGGACCCGGTGTATGCGAGCCGCAATACGGGCACGGGCCGGCACTGGTCGTGTGCATGAGCCCTTAAAGCATACTAGGTGCTCTTGCTCTCTGAAACTAGGGTATTATAATGGGTACCAATTTTCAGGTCAATAGGATAAACTCTGGTTTGGGTAGAATTGGGTCCAAACTGAATTAAAAAAAAATCTAACTGAATCTCAAAAGGTTTGCTCATCTCTAATCTGTACTATGTGACTATATGTTGTGCTGTTCCTTTATCATTCCTTCTAAAAGTTATGAATGACTTACTAGCAGTTTGTAATGAAGGCTCAGCTGAGTGTAACCAGGTTGAAGAGTTTGTCCCTGCACAGTGTGATACTGTCCAATCACTGCTGGCAGTGGCCGACTGTGCAGGGACACACCCCAAACTGGTCACATCCAGCAACACCTTCAGTGCAAAATGCTGGCAGCAAATTCATAACTTCTAGCAGGAATAATAAAGGAATGGTACAAAATAGAGCCATAAGAACAAATACTTCAGATTGATTATTATGTGGGGCATGCAAGTAGTTACTAAAACAAACATGTCCAGAGAGGTTACAGGTCCAATAGGGCAATCTAATTCTGGGGTAATTGTATTGTAGCTATAAAGAGCCACCTTCATATCAATTAAATTGATAATACAAAAGATGTAAAATGTACTCTAGTGTCAAAGATGCGCCCGATATGTAAATGCTTTGTCTCACAGGGGGATGTCTCATTATACAGCTAAACTAGTGTCTACAATGCAAGAGAACATATTCCAAAATTTCCCATAATGTTATACCGCACTGCGTAATTAACAACTTAGCTGAAGCTGGCACCATACTGGGCTGAAGCCTTGACTATGTTCTTTCTGCAGAATACTAAGATCTCTGATTTTCTTAAACGTACAATCGGGAATATCTACTAATACTGTTGTACCACCTATTTATTCGTTTGTTATCTTGGATTCACGGTGTAGCATGTGACATATCCCCCAAGAAGGTGTATGTGGATTGAAGAAAATGATATCTCTACTGTTCCAATGCTTTCACTATCCTGCTCTTATAAAGTCTGCTGCTTTCAGAACAGTATGAGATTTGAAAGTTTACAACTCCGGTTGCAGACCACAGTTGTAAAATGTATAATTATATACACATATATACACACATCACAATTAGAGATGATCAAACTTTTAAAAAGTTCGATTTGGGTGATTCGCCGAATTTTACAAAAAAATATGCTTCGTGGCGAAATTCTTCACCATGAAGCGCATTTTTTTGTAAGTAGTGGGTGCAATGACAGGGAGCTGCGATTGCGCCGACCAGTCATTGTACTCCTCAGATGCCGCGTGCATACATGATCGTGGCATCTGAGTGCAAAAAAAGTGTAAAATGAACATAAAAAAAAAAAAAAAAATCATAAATCATACTTACCTCCATTTGCTCACGAAGGGCCGGCTGCCGCCATCTTGCTTGAAGATCTGGCGTGAAACATCGCGCGGCGCAAAATTATGCTATCACGCCACATCATACGTCATCACGCACGGGATTTCGGCCGAGATGGCGGCTAGCAGCCCGTCGCGAGCAAATGGAGGAGGTAAGTATGGATTTTTTTGTTTTTTTACACTACCTCAGGTTAAATCGATTCACTGACACGAAGCACGAAGAAATTCGGCTTCTAGGCGAATCAAATTTATCCTGAAATTCGGATCGAATTCCACTTTGTGGGATTCAATTCGTTCATCTCTAAACACAAGAATAAGGCCCCATGCACACGACTGTACGGTATGTGTTTTGAGGTCTGTAAAATACGTATAGTGAACGTGTTGCATCTGCACTGTATTTTCAGAGCCATTGACTTCATTGGCTTTGAGTTAGTTGTATGGATTTTGAGGCCAAGTATGGACATGTTCTATCTTTTTGCGGAACAGACAGCCATTTGCGGAACAGACAGCACTGAAAGCCATTTGCCATTTGCCTTGAGGTCAATAGGTCGACAAAAAAAAATGCAGATGGTACTCGGATCTCTTCCATATTTTGTGTATTTGCAATTCGTGGAACGTAAAATGGATATGGTAGAATCGACGAGGCCTTAGACATATAAACATATTAAAGCATCTTCTTTTATTTCTGGTTCTCTGTTCTCTGTGACTATAGAAAAAGGGTGGTCAATCATTGCTGGTCACATTACTACTGTTTGCTTATGGGAAACTGCATTTACTGTGAGTTCTTCTTCACTCCAGGCTCCGTATTACTTTCAACAAATTCACCAAAGAATTAACATGCTCAGAGAAGATCAAAGTAGGTAGCTGAAACAAGCAAACAATGAATGCTTTGGGGGTATGCACACTAAGAAGACCAGAGGAGGTAGCAGAATAGCAAGCACCAGTGGGTGTAACATCAGGAAAACAGACAGTGATGGTCCAGGCGCCACTTTATATGGGGCTCCAGATCAGACACCAGCTACCTAACTTCCTACATAGTAACATAGGTAAATCTATGCTCCATCTGTTGTCTGAGAACAGGGTTCATCATGCTGCAAGGTACCCTGCAGCCTGACAGGCATACAGAGAAATAAGGAGCTGCTTCTTTATTACTAGCAGCTTTTGTAAAGTATCTGTGTTACTGAGAATGTGCCACCTCACTGTGTAGAAAGATGAAGGTACCTGCACTTGAAGATTAGCAGATATCAACTAGAAATGCTAATCTTGGATCGCTAGAATTACCAGAGTATCGAGGTCTAGTTGACCAGGTACAAATATATTTGGACCATGGGGGTTTTTAAGCGGGGTTAAATCTGTAGCTGGGGGTCACTTTTGAAAATTAGTCCACAAAACATGGGCATCGGCTGTGTGAACTCCATGCTACAGTGCAGACCCATTGACTTGAATGGGTCTACGATCCACAAGATACGTCAAAAGGTAGGACATGTCCTATCTATTGCAGTGCAGAGGCACAGACCCGGACGGCCTCCACACCACAAAACATAGGAGATGTCTTATCTTTTGCTGTAAATATCTTGCAGATTGTGGATACATTCAAGTCAATGGGTCCCATGGACCCACGGTTCGCAACACAGGGATGGATTCAGCACTGTTGTGTGAATGTAGCTTTAAAGTGTGAATCAGATGTTGTAGTTGTATGAGTAATAACACTATATATAGTATAGAAATATGACTTATATTTGCTTTTATCACCAGTTTTCCTGCTTGGCAGGGTCTATCTCTAATTATCAGTTTTCCATACATTCAGCTCCAGGTGGGTTGGAAGCCCCAAATTGTGGTCCCCAGAATAGTCTTCAGCTGTCCATAGTCTGTGATAGCCAAGGTCAACCTGCAGCACTAAAACACACCAGGGATCGAGCAGACTCTAATAACTGGCACTGGCACAGTCCTCCCAATGGCAGGAAGGGGCAGGTTCTTTACAATAACTCATCAAGATACCTCTTTGAATCATGCCAAATAACTTCTACTTTACTGACAAACTCAGCTCTATAAATCTGCTATGTTAGCTTCGGTCATTATTCGATAGTAGAAAACATTAGACATTTTTGTTTTTGATTTTCAGTCAATGGTTAAAAATAATTTGCACAAGTAACAAATAATGTAATAGACTTGTCAACACCAGGACATATTGAGAAGGCTATTTCACTAAATGTTTCTGTAATAAGTTTTTGGCCTGCAATCAATCATTTCATTAACAAACGAGGCTTTTAAAATCGTTAAAGACAAGCATCTCCTTTCTTGGCAATGTAGATTACAGAGATGTCCTAAAGGGCTCTATAATAGCTTTTATCTGTGGGTCCAAAATACTTTGTCATTATGGAAGATTAAAAAAAAACATACTGTAATACTGATAATACACTACTTATAACAAGACCTGGATCCTGATAATGATAAAAAATAAAACATCTATGATACACTCTGCTACATGAAATAAGCATATACAATAAGTAATTACAATGGCCTTCTAAATGCACACAGGTAGATTAGATGGCAGATTATTATTATTACTATTATGGGATTGTATAATAATTCTGTTTTTCATAATAGGAGTAATCAAATATTGTGGTTGAGGTACTGTTAAAATATACAGATGATCACAGCAGGGGAGGTGTCATGCTCTGGTGTGAAGGGTATAGCCACACCAAGCGTAAGAGGGAAGGGAAAAGACCAAACAAGGGAAATGGTCACCTCCTGCAGGAATCCCTGAAACTAGGCCCTGACTGACTACCAGTATGTACAGGCCTTAGGGGTCGGAGAGTTCATACACAGGAACCTAATAACAAACTGACCCTGTACAACCCTGCAGCTAGTGACAGGAGAAAGAGTAAACCCATTCCTCCAAAAGGACGGACGAACAGGAAACTCCAGAAGGCAAAACCACAACAGGGAAAAGTAGGATAAACACAATAGGGAAAATGACACTTATCTTAATGCAGATATTGCAGCAACCGGATCTCAACTGAGAACAACACCACACACAACTATGTCAGCAGAAAGTATAAACCGCAAGGAATACTAGGAGAGGAAGGGATAAATAGGGGAAAGATAATTACCACACCCACAACAGCTGAGGGGAAGGGGTGAGGTAAACAGCAACCAAACTAAGAGGAAAACATGTAAAATTATGTCAACCTGACGCAAGTACGTTCGTTACAGGAGAACATGCTTGACAGATGTTCCAGTTAAACAGGCAGGAGACCCAGGGCCTCCATTTCTCATAATTGATTTGTGTCCCAGTGATTCAGCCCCCATTGATATAACAGTTACTGGATCTTCTGTTCAGAGTATTGGTATGTGTGAAATCTGCGCAGACATGGACTGGCCCTCAAGGCTGCAGGTGAATCCACAGTGGGCCCATAAGCAAGTTGGGCACATGACACAGTAGACTCACTGCACAACATATAGATAGGCATCTTACAGCATCTCAACTAGAGATGAGCAAATCAAAGCTGACAAAGTGGAATTCGATCTGAATTTCAGGAATTATTCGATTTGCACCGAATCCGATTTTCCTGACGATTTGTGCTAACGAATTGCTATTTTTTTCCCTAAAATGGCGGCTGCACGTGTTAGGACATGGAGCAAGGAACTGTGGGAACGAGGGATCACCCACAATGCCAGGCATGCAGCCAATCAGCAGCCAACCAGCCCTGTGATATCACAGCCCTATAAATAGCATCAGCCATCTTAAATTCTGCCATTCTCCAGTGAATTTAGTGCAGGGAGAGACGTTAGCAGGCACTAGGGAAAGTGGTAGAAAAACTTATCAAACGTATATATTGCTCAATAGAAGTGTGGGGAAAGGATAGGGAAGGAAGTATTGACGCAGAACAGGGTTCAATAGGGGTGTTTAGAGA
This sequence comes from Rhinella marina, assembly GCA_900303285.1. Classification (NCBI taxonomy): domain Eukaryota; kingdom Metazoa; phylum Chordata; class Amphibia; order Anura; family Bufonidae; genus Rhinella; species Rhinella marina. The sequence continues at coordinate 16,385 of ONZH01014465.1, forward strand.
CAGGGTAATAGGAAAAATCCTGGGGTTCAAAAATGCCATGATACAGCTGCTCATTTCAGGTTTGCAATAGATCATACCTCTGTAATTCCGATTATTCGGGTCTTATTAGCCCTTGTGCGCTGTAGTTGCATTTAGTAAAGCCCTTTTTTGTTTTAGTGTTGGAAAACAGAAAGGGCTTTTAGCTGTTGTGTGATGAAGTGGGATAATTACAAACCTTTGTAGCGTGTATTAGTTGCAAAAAAAGTTTTATTTGGCGTACAGTGCCGAAGTTATATGTTGTAAAGCCTTCTATAGTTTATAGTGGTGGAAAAAAAACTTATTAGCCGTTATGTACTGAAGCGGGAAAATTACAGCCCTTTTTAGCGTGTTTTAAAGGGGTTCTCCGGGAATTAAGAAAATGAAAATACTTAAATATTACCTTATTCTAAATATATTCCCAAATACCTTTAATTAGTTATAATGGCTTGTTTTGTATGGGGAGCTATCATCAGGGGAAATAAAATGGCCGCTGTCCTATCAGTACACACAAAACCTGCCCTAATCACACAGGAGGACAAGTTACTCCACAACACTGAGGTAAAGAGCTGCCTCATCCTCCTCTCTGCAATATTTGTCAGGGATTATGATCCTGAAAACATCTGATTGTTCACCTGAATCTCTGTGGGAATGGAGATCATGAGGAGACATGAAGTATAGAGCGGAGGTGGGGATGTGGCTAATGAGCAGCACTTGTGCACAGCCTCCATTACCACAGTCCATCCTGTCCGTCCTCTCTGTACTTCATGCAGGGGCGGACATACTGCCTGTGCAGCAGGTTCAGTTGCACAGGGGCCAAGAGAGGGTTGGGGGGCCCTTTCCAGGGGGGGTTGGTGTGCTCTGGTTAGGACTTACTGTGAAACTGCTGCCGGTTCTAGCTATACTCCAAAGCTGAAGGACCTTCGATGACATCACAGTCATGTGATCTTTTCAACACTGAAGTAGTGGTAGGACCTGTGATGAGGTCACCATCAGGTGACCAGTGCAAAGAAAGGCAGCGCTCAGCAGTGGAGACCTGTGGAATTAATGTAAGTGCCAGAGACATGCTGTGATTCTCCTCATTATACCTCCTCCTTGCTTAGAGGGGGGAAGAGGGGGGGGGGATATGTAATTTAACTGGGACTCTATGTTTGAAGGGCTGAAGGGAGGGGAGGGGTGTAAGTTACATGGGACTGTATGTTATAGAAGATTGAGGGGAGATGACTGGTGCTATTTACATGGGACTGGATATCATACAAGTCTGGAGGGTAAAGAGTGCTGTTGTTTACATAAGACTGTGTTGGAGGGAGCGGAAGGAGGGGATTTAAGTTATTTACATGGGACTGTATCATATAGAAGACTGGTGGGAGAGGACTAGTGTTATTTACATGGGACTGTATCATATAGAAGACTGGTGGGAGAGGACTGGTGTTATTTACATGGGACTGTATTGTATAGAAGACTGGTGGGAGAGGATTGGTGTTATTTACATGGGAATGCATGGTATACAAGACTGGTGGGAGGAGTATGGTGTTATTTACATGGGGCTGCATGGTATAGAAGACTGGAGGAAGAGGAGGGATGCTATTTACATGGGACTGCATTGTATAGAAGACTGTAAGGAAGAGAGGTTGTTTACATGGGACTGTATCATATAGGAAACTGGAGGGAGAGGACTGGTGTTATTTACATGGGACTGCATGGTATAGAAGACTGAAGGGAGAGGACAGGCATTATAATTTATGGGGGTACTACAGAGAATATTATAACTCTAGGGGGTACAGCAGGAGGAATTATAATTATAGGGGGCACTGAAGGGAACATTATAAATACTGTGGACAGTGATGGCAGGCATTACTACTGAAAGCTCCATAGGAGTGCCTTATAGATTGGCATTATTTCTATTAGGGGTGCCTTATTGGTACTGTAGAGGGCACTGTAGGGAGCCTTATTAACACTGGGGGTAATATGGGGGGACTTACGCCTAGCAGTGAGCCCAGTGATGTCACCGGCACTAATGGACGGGCTTTAGCGCCGCCCTAGACTGTAAAGCCGCCTATGACTGCCGGTGACGTCTCCGCTTAGCAGTGTAAAAATGTAAACAAAACAGCCCTTGCCCTTTGCTTTACAGCGCAGGCCAAGATCATCGGAGCATGAAATGTCAGAGGGGTTTAGTAGGGGAAGAAGGGGTTATGTCCGAGGAAAGGGGAGGGGGGGGCAGGTACATTCCTTGCACAGGGGCCCTCTGTTGTCTGTGTCCGCCACTGACTTCATGTCTCCTCATGAACTCCATTCCTACAGAGATTCAGCTGAAGATCTTATCTGTATTCAGCATCATATTTACTGACAAGCAGAGAGGAGGACAGGGCAGCTCTTTACCTCAGTGTTGTGAAGTAACTTGTCCTCCTGTGTAATTAGGACAGGTTTTGTGTGTGCTAACAGGACGGCGGCCATTTTATTTCTCCTAAGGATTGCTTCCTAGACAAAATGAGCCATTATTGCTAATGAAAGGTATTTTGGAATATATTCATAATAAAGTGAAATTTAAGTATTTTCATTTTCTTAATTCCCGGAGAACCCCTTTAATTTCTTTTTTATTTATTTATTTAGCAGTATGTCAGATGGAAAAGTGACAGGCCCTGCACAGGGGAGTGGCAGAGGCCTTAATGTTTCTGGCGCAGGCACAGGTCACAGCAGAGTAAGGAGGCGTGGCAGCAGGGGTCACTTTGAGAGGCCTGAGCTCCCGGTGTCATCTAGAGGTCGTGTCTTGACCAGAAACCCAGCGGTTCTTGAATGGTTGACTCGGTCTTCGACTTCGTCGTAGATTACATCAGACACCCCCAGCCACATAAGCATGGTGGAAGCAGCAGCAGCATGACATCAGCACCCTGTCACCCGTCATTGAAGATCCGCTAGACTACTGGGCAGCCAAACTGGATTTGTGGCCACAACTGGCCGCTGTCCTGTCCGGCCAGTAGTGTGGAATCAGAGCGGGTGTTTAGTGTGGCGGGGGCCATAGTTACCCCAAGGAGAACTCGCCTGTCCACCCAAAATGTGGAGAGACTGACCTTTGTCAAGATGAATCAGGCGTGCATCAGACAGGATTTCCACCCACCAATGCCTGATGCATCAAATTAGATCATCCATGCTGCCTTGACTGGAGACCGGTTTCTTCTGGCTACCTGCCTCAGCCACTATTCTAATGCTACCACCTGCCTGATGCCACACATCTGATGCCAAGTGCTCCTTCTTACACCCACCATCGCCAGCGGGTACTGTTATTGCCACCCACCTCCCCACACTGTCGTCGTGCCCCTCTGTAGTCTGCTGCCACTGCCACCTCCACACTATCATCTCCTGAAGCTACAGCTGGTTCCACCTCCACACTGTCGTCTCCTGATGCTACAGCTGCTGCCACCTCCACACTGTCGTCTCCTGATGCTACAGCTGCTGCCACCTCCACACTGTCATCTCCTGATGCTACAGCTGCTGCCACTGCCGCCTCCACACTGTCGTCGTGCCACTCTGTGACTTCCAAATGCTGCTACTGCCACCACTTCCACTCACTGTCGTTGTGCCACTTTGTGGCTTCCTGATGCTGCTAGAGCCACCACTTCCACACTATGTCATTGTGCCACTCTGTGGCCTCCTGATGCTACTACTGCCACCACTTCCACACGCTGTCATTGTGCCACTCTGTGGCTTCCTGAAACTGCTACTGCCACCACTTCCACAATCTGTCATTGTGCCACTCTGTGGCTTCCTGATGCTGCTACTGTCACCACTTCCACACATTGTCCTAATGCCACTCTGTGGCTTCCTGATGCTGATACTGCCACTACTTCTACACTATGTCATTGGGCCACTCTGTGGCGTCCTGATGCTGCTACTGCCACCACTTCCACAATCTGCAATTGTGCCACACCGTGGCTTCCTGATGCTGCTACTGCCACCTCTTCCACACACTGTTGTTGTGCCACTCTGTGGCTTTTTGATGCTGCTACTGCCACCAATTCCACACTGTCGTCATGCCACTTTGTAGTCTTCTGATGCTGCTTGCTTCACACTGTCGTTGTGCCACTCTGTGGTCTCCTGATGTTACTGCTGCCTCCACACTGTCGTCCTGCCACTCTATAGTCTGCTGCTGCTGCCTCTGCCACCTCTACACTGTCATTGTGCCACTCTGCTGTCTCCTGTTGCTATTGCTGCTGCCTCCACACTGTCATCATGCCACTCTGTGGTCTCGGGGTACTATCTGTCCTTGGGGAGCGATCGCCTTAATCAGCGTGAGGAGACTTATAGGCCATTCATGCTTTTCTGGAATTCTGGGAGGAAACGTGATGAAAATGAGCTCTTAACAATCTCTGCCTCTAAGGCCACCAGATGAAAGGCAGCAATCTGATAAGTCAATGTTCAGCTCTTTAAATAAGCCTTGAAACATGACTCGGATATTAAATAAGCCAGCACCTCATCTGCAGACAGCTGTTTTGGGGTAATTGCCCCTCATCAGTGCAGAGAGTACTGACTTAACTGGGTGAGAGTCCTGTTAGGGTTTGGGGGTACTATCTCTCTTTGGGGAGAGAGAGCCTTAATCGGTGTGAGGAGACTCTGTGGTCTTCTGATGCTAATGCTGCTCCCACTGCCCCCTCCACACTGTTGTCGTGCTACTCTATATGCTGCTCCTTATGCTACTGCCGCCTGCACACTGTCGTCATGCTACTCTGTAGTTTCCTGATGCTACAGCTGCTGCCACCTCTACACTGTCGTTGTACCACTCTGTCATCTCCAGATGCTACAGCTGCTGCCACTGCCACCTCTACACTGTCGTCGTGCTACTCTGTATGCTGCTCCTTATGCTACTGCCACCTGCACACTGTCGTTGTGCCACTCTGTAGTCTGCCTTTGCTGCCACTGCCACCTCCACACTGTCGTCGTACCACTCTGTGGTCTCCTGATGCTACAACTGCTGCCACTGCCATCTCCACACTGTCGTTGTGCCACTCTGTGGTCTCCTGATGCTGCTGCCCCCACACTGTTGTCATGCCAGTCTGTAGTCTCCTGATGCTGCTGCCACCTCCACATTATGTCACCTTGCCACTCTGTCAGACCTTCTACAGTCACAGGCAGGTCAAAGTTGACAACAATTGACACTTCTTCTACGTCAATTCCTCGAGCACAGACATTAGTGATGATGGGAACTTTCCCCTTGCCTTCTCTGTCGTCGTACCACTCTGTGGTCCCCTGATGCTACTGCTGCTGCCTCCACACTGTCGTCGTGCCACTCTGTAGTCTCCTGATGCTACCATTGCTGCTGCTGCCTCCACACTGTCGTTGTGCCACTCTGTGGTCTCTTGATGCTACTGCCTCCACACTGTCGTCGTGCCACTCTATGGTCTCCTGATGCTACTCCTGCTGCTGCTGCCTCCACACTGTTGTCGTGCCACTCTGTGGTCTCCTAATGCTGCTGCCCCCACACTGTAATAGTGCCACTCTGTAGTCTCCTGATGCTGCCACCTCTACACTGTCGTCGTTCCACTCTGTAGTTCCCTGCTGCTGCTGATGCCTACACACTGTCGTCGTGCCACTCTGTAGTCTCCTGATGCTACTGCCGCTGCCACCTCCACACTGTCGGGGGGGGGGCTCTACTTGTATGAGCATTTAATAGAACAGGTTCTGTAGAAATATATGTGGAATCAGTGAATTGGTGTAAAAGGAGTGTGCTCCTTTACACTATAGTAGGTTCTAGGGATCTGCACGGTTCTTTATAGCTGGCACTAACATTGACCTGTAAGGCTGAGTTCACACTTTAGTTAACTGCCCAAATACGTTAAGTGTGCAGCGATTCTAAGAGTGATGCCTGTCATCTGCATATCATACTGACTCATAGTATTGTTTCACTACAATAGCAGACTCCCTATGCGTGTTGCTACAAGGCACAGTGTTCTACACCACTATACAGGCTCTCTACAGCCAGGAAGTAGCCGTTTTTTAATGTGATTCGCCACAAATTTATTCGGATTGAATCGTTTCGGAAAATTCGGCGAACCGACCGAATCGAATTTTTAAAAATGTGCTCATTTCCAATCTCAACCAGCCTATGTATGATCAAAAAAATGGATAGAGGGGGGCGTGGCTAGCCATGGTAGCGTAAGGACGTGTGTGGAAAGAGCTCCTCTGTCTACCTGCTATTGCCTCAGCTGAATCCACTGCCATCATGGGCAAATCTGTTAAAAAGGGTAGAGCTCGCCCATCTGCTCCCCTTTCAGCCTCCCAGGGGGACCTCAGCTCCTTCCATTTGAAGCCCCAAGACGCAGAAGACGGCAGTCACCCGCTGCAGTCAGAATGTGGGAGCGGCCTACATCATGGCAGCGGTGAAAGCCGCAGGTCTCCCACGTGTTCAGCCTTACCTGCCCGCCGCTTGGACTCCTCCGCACAACCCGGCTCCTGCTGCTCACTGGGCCGCACTCACTCGGCCCCTCCAGCACCCGACCGTGGCGCGTCGCCATCTTCTAGCGCAATCTCCGAACAGCAGGGAGCGCACCAACATGGCGACTCCCCGCTCCACGTGCCTGACCCAATCACCGCGGAACCCCGCACCTGCCAGCCTCAACGCGCTGCCTCACCGCCGGGATTGCAGACAAGCCCTCTCCTCCTGTCACAGTCACCACCTGGGTCCCCGGGGGCCAACCCCTCCTCCCTAATGGTGTCCCCTCCTGGGACCTTCAACTTGAGGCCCTCTGCTTCTGTCTTTATGCCACAGCAGCCCTGTGCAGAGGGGCCTCGCCTCACCTCACCGCACCAGGGACAATACTCTCCACCAGCCCCAAGATCAGTGGGTGAACCCCCCCTCTCCATAGGGGGTCACCTCCATCCTGTGCCTGCTCCTCAAAATTCCTCAGCAGGCTGCACACGGGGTCCATTGTCCCCGCCGGACTCTCCTGTATCTTCCTTGGCAGCGTCCCCGCAGTGGTCCACGGGGTCCTCATCCTGGGGGGGGTCACAAGAGGGCCTGCCCCATGGTGTCTCCAGCTCTAGATGCCTTTCCCCCATGTGTGCCCCTTCCCGGATCAACTTCGCCTGGTATCACGGATGATACCAGGGTCCCTACGGTAGCAGTTCTGCGTCAACTTATATTTTCTCTTCCCTCAAAGGAGGATCTCTCAACTTTTGCTACCAAAATTCTTCAAGAATGTAAGCAGGAATTTGCCCACTTTAGAGAGGAGCTCACTGCTTTAAAGGGTCGTGTGGACACTATATCTCATGATCACTCAGATGTCCATTCGGAGGTTAAAGCCCTTCAAGATATTACTCATTCGCATGGATCTCAAATTCATTCCTTACAACAACATCTGGACGACCTGGAGAACAGAGGTCGTCGTAACAATCTCCGGATCCGAGGGCTGCCTCGTCCGTGTCTCCTGCCGACCTATATCCTGCTCTCCTTAGCATTTTCAATGATCTGTTGGATAAACCAAGGAGGTCCCACATCGAGATAGATAGAGCCCACCGGGCCCTACGTCCTCCTCCTCCAGAGGGAGCTCCACCTCGGGATGTCATTTGCCGGATCCATTTTTATGCCGTCAAAGAGCAAATCCTGTTTCAAGCTCGACAGCGCCAATCTCTCTCCTTTGCTGGAGCACCTATTATGATCTTACAGGACTTATCCCAATTCACTTTGGCCCAGAGGGCAACTCTGAAACCTGTTCTCTCTCTTTTACGTGAGCGGGGGATTTCCTATCGCTGGGGGTTCCCCTTTGCGCTTATAGCTGGCCATGGAAGCAGCTCTGCTACACTTCGCTCCAGTGAGAATTTGTCTGGGTTCCTACACGGACTCGACCTCCCAACCGTTGACCTTGGCCAATGGCCCTCATTTGGCGCTCTTAACTCCACTCGCCCACAGGGGCAACCCCCTTCTCAACGTTCTGCAGGAAGTTCCCAAGGACTTCCATCCCGTGCTGCTCGTAGCCGCCGCAGACGTCAAGATGGTACCGGGCGAGACCCTAAAGTGCCTCGCCATTTCTGAGGCATATCCCTCCTGGCTGTGACTCTTGCACCTGTTTTCTCTTCGTTTAATTGTCTGCTGACGTCCCCTGGCTCATAAGCACTGGCTGTGGACATTGCTGTTTTGGAATTGTTGTATTTTCAGTTTGTAGTTCTCTTGCAGGGATGATAGCTGGATCTCTGCTGCGTGGCTATCACTTCCCCCACATAGGTTAAGACACTCCCTTGGGAATTTGTACCTCCCGGGCGACTGTCTAGACAGACCATTTGGTCTATACTCTCTTGTTTCCCTCTTTTCTCTTTAGTGGCTGGAGATTCTCCCTGCCTTGTATGCTTTCCCCTTTCTGATTTTCCCTCTCTTTACCTCTTTTCAACACTCTCCCTAGATCCTCTTCTTCTCTAATCCCCGCCCCCTCTTTCCCCCTTTTTTTTTTTTTTTCTCTCCCTCTAGGAACTCGGATATGTCTTCGCTCAACATCGCATCGTTCAACGTGAATGGCCTGAACTCACCACAGAAACGCAATCAAGTGCTCTACCATTTCCATCGTCAAAAGGTACAGATACTATGCTTTCAGGAAACGCACTTTAAAGAGGGTTCCTCCCCGGGTCTTCGTCATCGTCACTATACGACCTGGTTCACTGCTAACAATCAACACAACAAATCTAAAGGAGTCGCCATAGCGATCCATAAGACTCTCCCCTTTCAGTTGCTAGGTTGTGTGGTGGACGCTGATGCCCGATACCTGATACTGACTTTGAGCATAGCAGGGAGAGAATTTACTATCATAAATACATATGCCCCCAATCACAACCAGGTTGCATTTCTAACTGGCCTTATAGATAAGGCCATCCCCCTGGCGAAGGCCACTGTGATCATGTGTGGCGATCTGAACCTCACCTTGGATCCCACTTTGGATAATTCTTCGGGTCGCGCTGCCCTCTCTTACGGGGCTATCAAAAAGGTTAAAAAAGCTTTTTTACAGTTGCAACTCTGTGACCCATGGCGCCTGCAGCATCCCGCCGACAGGGATTACTCTTGTTACTCTCCCCCTCATTCCTCTTATAGTAGAATAGATTACATTCTTCTCCAACACCAGGCGCTCTCGTGGGTGGACTCCACGCGCATAGGCTCTATCCTGTGGTCTGATCATGCCCCTGTGTACTGTTCTCTACATCTTCCTTCCTTCTCTAAAACTGAGTGGATGTGGAGACTTAATGAATCTCTTCTCCTGGACTCGTTATGCGCAGCAGATATTTCTCAGTCAATCACTGAATTTCTCAATGCGCATCAGTCTGATACTACCCCTCTTCCCATACAGTGGGAAGCTCTTAAGTGTGTGCTCAGGGGCATCCTGATCAAACATGGGACAAGGCTCAAAAAACAAAAAGCACACTCACTCTCTCTTGCTCTCCGCAAAGTGGCTAGTCTAGAACTGACCCATAAACGTGCGCTTACTCCGGCCACCCTGCGGGCCCTACAAGAAGCCCCTTTAGATGTCCGGCGCCTATTAGATAGATCATATCAGAAAATGGTGCAGAAATGCCGCAGCACATTTTACGAGTTTGGTAACAAGAGTGGTAGGATGTTAGCCAGGGCCATTAAGCAGCAGATTGCATCTTCGCACATACCCATCATTAAGTCACCTCAGTGGGTCCCGGTGTTCACTACCCCTGATATTGCCGCCTCTTTCCACTCCTTTTACTCGGACTTATATAGTCTACCAACTTCGCCTGATCTGGTGGATGTGCCACTGTCTTCTGCCTCTCAAATATCTGCAGAGCAGTCTGCCTCCCTGGACTCCCCTTTTACTGCTGAGGAACTCCAGAGTGTACTAAAGTCCCTTCCGGGTGGTAAAAGTCCTGGGCCTGACGGTTACACAGCCTGATTTTATAAAGATTACGCAGAGAAACTGTCCCCCTTTCTCCTTAAAGTCTTTAATGCAGTGTCCGCTGGCCTCCCTTTTCCGGCGCAGACCTTGGCTGCACATGTAGCGGTTATCCCAAAACCAGGTAAAGATCCTCAATTGTGTGCGAGTTATTGCCCTATTTCCTTACTGAATGTTGATCTTAAAATATTTGCCAAACTCTTGGCGAACCACCTGAACCCATTTCTACCTTCTTTGATTAACTCTGATCAGGTGGGGTTTGTGCTGGGAAGGGAGGCCAGGGATAATACCCTCAAAACGCTAGACATTATTCATCATGCCAAAAAAAGACATATTCCGTTGATGATCCTGTCCTTGGATGCTGAGAAAGCATTTGACAGGATCTCCTGGTCTGCTTTGCGGACGTCCATGGCTCATCTAGGTCTAGGCCCTTGGATTACGTCCAAGATACTCTCATTAGATAACTCGCCGTCAGCGCGGGTTAAAATTAACGGCTCCCTCTCAGCTCCCTTTTCAATTCACAACGGTACTCGCCAAGGCTGCCCACTGTCTCCTCTCCTATATGCTCTAGTAATGGAGCATCTTTTGGCAAACATACGGGATAACCCTGACATTTCTGGAATACATATTAGTGGGAAGGAGTATAAGTGCGCAGCCTTTGCAGATGACCTATTGCTTTATATTACCAATCCCAGAATTTCACTCCCCTGCCTTCAGCGGGAACTCGCTCGCTTTGGGACTTGGACCAACTTTAAAGTCAACCTATCCAAGTCACATGCCCTGAATGTTTCTCTCCCTCAAGATGTAGTGCGCTCCCTTGTGTCTTCCTTTCCTTTTTCCTGGCCTACAGGAGGGATCACTTATCTTGGTATTAAGTTGAGCAGTGATTTAACGTGCTTATTCCAAGATAATTTTCTCCCCCTAGTTACCCGTTTTGAGAAGGATCTTGAATCCTGGCATCGTAAGGACTTTTCGTGGTTCGGGAGGGTCAGTATATTGAAAATGAACATTTTGCCTAAGCTTCTCTACCTCCTGCAGACCATCCCCATTCGAATTCCATGTACATTTTGGAATAGGATCCGTAAATGCTTTCTAAAGTTTGTCTGGTCCCCGGGGCGGACCTAGAATTAAATGGAATGTTCTTGTCCGTGCTAAGGAAGAAGGTGGGGTTGGTCTCCCGGACTGTAGACTTTATTACCAAGCTGCGGCCTATGCCCAACTTCTAGATGCCTGTCGGGGTTATTCCCAAAAGCAATGGATTACCTTGGCCAGAAGCCTCTCTAGTACTGCGTTGCAGATTATCCCTTGGTTATGGAATGCCCCAACTTCTGTTCGTTCTACGCTTACCTTCACTTTTTCTCACACCTTCGCGGCGCTGGGGGACGTGCGCGCGGAGTCATCTCTGATAGATGCTAGGGGACCTCTGACCCCAATAACAGATCATCCCCAATTCCCCCCTGGTTCCTCTGCTGGTACGTTTCTGAATGGGACAAGGGTCTCTCCTCTTCGTTTTTATCAGGTTCTCTCTGGGTCCTCACTACAACCCCTGTCTGCCTTATTAGGGACCACACCCCAATCATCTAAAACTCAGTTTGAGTATACTCAACTACGGCACTTCTTTGCTACACTTCGCACATCACATACACTTGACAGGCAGCTCACAGCTTTTGAAAAAGCCTGTACCGCCCCATCAGCAGTCTTTAGGGACATTTCTTTTATCTATAAACTGCTCCTGGCCCAGAAATCGTCCCTGCCCCTCTCATTCTGCCTAAAATGGGAGAGGGACCTGAATATATCGGTTTCCTCTGCCCAATGGCGTCGATGCTTTTTGTTGACACATAAAGCTGTCTTGGCCACGAAAGCGCAGGAAACCTGCTATAAAATACTATCTAGGTGGTATAGGGTGCCCTCCATATTGCATAGATGGTTCCCATCGGTATCGGATAGGTGCTGGCGCTGTGGGTCTGCAGAGGGTACTCTGCTGCATGTGTGGTGGCATTGTCCTAGCATTCTGGGACTCTGTTCATGCAACTATTCAAAAAATTACTAGCTTCCCAATGCCTAACTCTCCAGAGGCGTTCTTTCTGTTTATTTTTTATCTCAATATACCGGCCTATAAGAAATCGCTTTTGAAGCTTCTTATTCAGGCTGCCAAAACTGTCATACCGCGACACTGGAAATCATCTATTCCACCGACTTTGGAGGAATGGTTTGAAGAAGTCATGTCTTGTCAGAGAATGGAGGAATTGATTGCCCACACTTCTCAGAAATATGCGCTTTTCCTGAGGTCATGGGAACCATGGGAGGCATTCCGGAGCTCGGGATCTTATGGAAATTCTTAGTGTTCTGTACGGCTCTATTTGTACCTTTTGGCGATTGGGTCAGGTGATGAGGCATCTGTGGCAAACTCCGTACATGAGTGGGGGTGCCTAGGTTTCTGGGGTGTTCCCCCCCCCCTTTTTTTTTCTTTTTCTTTTTCTTTCTTTCTCTTTCTCTCCTCTCCCCTCCCTTTCTTTCTTACGAATCCTTTCTAATTGTCAACATCTTGTCTTATTACGGTGTTTATTTTTAGCACTGGAATGTTGAATAAGTCTATGGCCATTTGACGGGGCTCTCAAACCGTTGACGTCCTTGTTTGATTATGTTATTATTCTCTTTATTGACATATTGTATACTTCTTATTGATTTGCAACTAGCATTTGTATGCCCCTTATAAAAAACCCAATAAATACTTAAATTTGAAAAAAAAAATGGATAGATTATCTAACAGAGTACCCAGTTTATTAATATAGACACATCAGGTGGCTGAGATTACTTCTAGGCCCAGAGTAAGGCTAGCCTGTATCCTCTTTTCCCAGGGTTTGCCTTCTCAAACTTGTTGTCTTGGCCTCCATCATCAATCATCTTGTAGTCTCTTGCTGCTACATGGGGAAGAGGTACATGTTCTACATGATCATTTCTGTTAAATACTATAGTAATCTCGGAAAACCCCTTTAAGCGTCCTTTCACCTGGTCTGATTATAACTAGAAACGAGCACCAATAGACTTGTTGCCACTTCAGGGGTAAAAGACCACGGTGTGGCTGGCTGAATGTGGCCAACCTATGCTCATGCCAATGGCTGCATGATTTTGTGGTAATATGAAGTGACCACCAGTAATATAGGTTCATACCCTAGAGGACCATTCACATACAGTTTGCATATTGTTGGTAGTGCATCCCCTATTTACACTGGAGTTTGTGCTGCCGACAATGGTGACATTTAGGTTCACATAAAATATCCGATCAATTAACCAGCGTTTGTTTGTTTGCCCTGTTTTCCAGTTGATCACTGCCCTGTTTATCTGGCCAATAAATAGTCCCTCAAACCATTTTGCAGTAGCTTTAAAAAAAAAAAAATGTCATCCACATGCTGTGAAAAATATTCATAACAAATCCACAATAACTTGATATATGGAGCATATGAGACATATTGACGCCAGTGCAATTCAGAGAGTGAAATCTTTGGCAAATCCACAGCCAATTCAGCTACAAAATATCTGCTACAGAATATGTCCCACATTTTCCCTATGTGTAATGCCCCACAGAACAGTTTAGCTGATCTCCTATAACTGTATGAACATGAAATGAAATCATGTATTTACTGCAAGTTAGATTTCACATGGTAAAATATAAGCCATTATGCCGTAGATTATATATAGTGAAGTGTCTGCCCTTCTTACACGCTTCTTCTATTTATCTTTCATAAATATTTTAATACACAGGGAATATTTTCTATGAATATTACATTTTCCACTTCTTCTCTTCTTAGAGACCAATATTTAATGCATTCTCCATAGCCATGATTAAACATTCCAAAGACTAACATGAAAATTACATTCAGAGGTCTTCATTTTCCCTCTTCTATACGCATATTCAGCTGCATTATTATGCTTTCCATTATGCATTAATTATATATTATTTATATAGCACTTTTATATGCTGCAGTGCTCAATTATAACACATATTCATTCACATTAGTCATTAAACATTGACAATTAACTCAAGGGTGGGGGGTATTTATCAAAACTAGAACAAGGTAAAATGGTGCCATTTCTCATTGCAGCCACCTAGCCTCAAGCTCTAATTTCTCAGAGGGCTTTTGGAAATTGACCTGATTAGTTACTATAAGCAACAGGTCCATTTTACCCTTCTACTAGTTTTGATAATTCTCCCACAATGTTGTAGTGCTACTTATAATGCCACCAAGATATGAAAACACTGATCAGTCAGAATATTAAAACCATTGTAGGTGATGTGATATCTTGTGACACTGGCACCAGTCAAGGCATGGGATATATTTGGCAGAATGTGTTCTTGAAGTTAACGTGTTGAAAGCTGGAATGGTGGGCAATAGAGATGAGCGAGTACTAAAATGCTCGGGTGCTCGTTATTCGAGTCGAACTTTTCCCGATGCTCGGGTGCTCGTTTCGAATAACGAACCCCATTGAAGTCAATGGGAGACTCGAGCATTTTTGCGGGGGACCAAAGCTCTGCACAGGGAAGTTTGCCTGAAAACCTGGAAACCTCAGAAAATGATGGAAACACCACGGAAATGGACAGGAAACAGCAGGGGCAGCATGCATGGATGCCTCTGAGGCTGCTTAATCCCACCATTACCCCAAATCCTCAGGCAACAGCCTGGTGGTTACCCTCATGGCAATTGTGCTCACCCAGACCAAGAAAGGCGAGGCAAATACCCATCACATGTTAGGGAAGCACCCAACTAGGTGCAACGAGGGTCCATCACCGCCTGCAGGTGACACCACTGCTCATGCTGGCACTGCAGCTGACATCAAGTTTAGTATCTGTTCTTATCAGTTGCTGTGCCTGCTGGTGGTATAGTGGTGAGCATAGCTACTTCCCAAACAGTTGATCTGGGTTCGATTCCCGTCTATCGCAGGAGGCAATTCAGAATCAGTACAATATCTAATACATCCCCCT
>ONZH01014466.1:0-20219 GCA_900303285.1 Rhinella marina
CTCCTGTCTCAGAGGCGTCAACCTCCACGACAAAAGGCTGTTTAGGGTCAAGATGAACCAAGACTGGAGCATTGGTAAAACACCTTTTTAAGTTAGAGAAGGCTAGTTCGGTTTCATGTGTCCAAGAGGTAGGATCAGCCCCCTTTTTAGTTAAATCAGTAAGGGGTTTAGCAACCACAGAAAAGTTTTTGATAAATTTTCTATAATAGTTAGCAAAACCCAGAAAACGTTGGACCTCTTTCAAGGTAGTAGGTCTAACCCACTCAACCACAGCAGAAACTTTTTGTGGATCCATACTTATAGAACCAGGGGTAAGTATGTATCCCAGAAATCCCACCTCCTGGACTCCAAACTGACACTTAGATAATTTAGCCCACAGCCGATTTACTCGCAATCTGGAGAGGACCTCCCTCACATGCTCCCGATGGGACTCCAAATCTGGGGAGAATATGAGGATGTCGTCCAGATATATAACCAAAAAACGGCCCAAAAGATCTCTGAAGATATCGTTAACAAAATGCTGGAAGACAGCCGGGGCATTGCTGAGACCAAATGCCATGACTAGATATTCAAAGTGCCCCTCTGGAGTATTAAAAGCTGTCTTCCACTCGTCGCCTTCCCTGATGCGGATTAGATTGTAAGCTCCACGGAGGTCAATTTTAGAGAACCACCGGGCCCCCACAACCTGATTGAATAAATCCGGGATCAGAGGGAGAGGATGCTGGTCCGTAATCGTGATCTTATTGAGCTCCCTGTAGTCAATACATGGACGGAGACCTCCATCTTTTTTCTCAACGAAGAAAAACCCTGCACCAATAGGGGAGACAGAAGGCCGTATGTGCCCTTTTTTCAGGCTATCCTGAATATACTGACGCATAGACTCTCGCTCAGGAGCTGACAAATTAAAAATGCGACCCTTAGGAAGCTTGACCCCAGGAACGAGGTCTATGGCACAATCGTAAGGCCGGTGCGGAGGTAGAGTTTCCGGTAGAGTATCCAAATCATTATTCACAGTACACATCATGGAAGGAACAGTTTTAAGATGTGAACCACATGAATTCCCCCATTTCACCAGGTCAGTGGTTTTCCAATCAAATACAGGGTTATGGATGCGGAGCCAAGGCAAACCAAGAATAAGGTCTGCAGTTAGTTTTTCCATCACAAAAAATGACATTTTTTCTGTATGTAAACACCCGACTTTCATCATAACCTCAGCAGTGCGAAATTTTATTCTCCCCTCATTCAAGGGAGTAAAATCTGCACCAGAAACTGAAAAGGGGGAACACAAAGGAATTAACTCCAACCCCAAGGCCTGAGCAACAACCACATGGATGAAACTCACTGCAGACCATGAATCCACCATGGCCTGACAAGAAAAAAATTTTGAATCAGAAACCAAGGTTACAGGTAACAAAAACTTATTAACAGAATTAGGAGGTACCTGTACGCCTGAGTGACCCTCATGGAGATCACTCAGGCGCTGGCGTTTTCCCTGTGGCGACTTCGACTTGGATGGAGAATCCCTCAAGAAATGGCCAGGTTTTCCACAGTATAGACATAAGGCATTCTCCAATCGATGTCTCCTTCTAGCAGCAGCAGATGTAGAGCCTAACAACATAGGTTCTTCTCCAGAAGATTGAGAGGGAGATGGTGATTGAAATTGGGAAGGCATATTCTTAGAGAAAGTAGAAGGAGGTTTGACAGAAAGGCCTGGCCTAAACTGTACAGTCGATCCCCCTTGCTTTTCCTTGCGTCTCTCTCTAAGTCTTCTGTCAATAGTTACAGCCAAAGCCATAAAGTTACTCAGGGATTCAGGGATATGATGGCTGACCATAGCATCCTTAACAGCGTCTGACAGCCCTTGTCTGAAAAGGGTTTTCAAGGGTTGATCAGACCATCCAGTCGCCGAGCATCACTGGCGGAACTCAGAACAGTAGTCTTCAGCAGAGCGGCGACCCTGCTGAATAGATAACAAATGAGTTTCTGCCAATGCAGCACGGTCAGGATCATCATAAACTTGGCCCAAGGCCAGAAAAAATCTATCCAGGGAACTCCACTCAGTAGCATCTGAGGGGAGGGCCAATGCCCAATCCTGAGGGGGACCCTGGAGAAGGGAAACCACGACAGCAACTTTTTCTGCTTCAGAGGGGACAAAATGAAAACGAAAATACAAACGACAGGACTCCCGGAAAGTACGGTATCTGTCCGGGTTCCCATCAAAGCGATCCGGCAGAAGCATTTTAGGTCTCTGCTGGACACTGTGCATAGGAAAAACAGGGGCTGGCAGTGACACAGGGGGGTTTGCAGCGCTAGACGCAAGAATAGTCATGGAGTCCAGATGCTGCAACATTTGCGCAATTAACCCAGCCATGCCCTGAAACTGATTCGTCAGCTCATCCAGGCGGTCGGTGACCGATAGATTGGTACTCATATTAAACCGCCAGGAGAGCCGACTAGGGTATGGGCCTGCTATAATGTGAGGAGTGGGTCAGGGGGACACAAATGACACGGACAAAGTGAGGCCCTGACACTCCTCCCAAACCACTGTCCCTGCCTTTTGGGGAACCCGGCTCCTTAACAGGCCGGCCCCAACCGAAGACTGCAATTATACTGAAGAAAGTGGAACACGAGACAAACAACCAAAACAAAACACCAGCAGGAACAACCCTAAACAGATCTGGAACTGAAGGGGTAAAAAGTAACGGAACCAAGCAAGGAATATACAGAGGATAACACAAAAGGTAGGTAACAGGAACAGAAACCAGGGAAAAAGGTACAAAGTCACTGGAATACCGGATAAACACAGAGTAGCTAGCTTAGGCTCAAGGCTCTATAGCAGGCACAGATGAATGGCAAGTGTGAAACTAAATACTGGCTAGAGTCCCAGCCCCAAGGTGTGATAGGAGCAGAGATCCCAGCCACACCCTAGAATGGACCAAAATTACTGGCAGGGACGTCTGCCAGTAAAACTAGCAAAACTAGCCAAACCTTTAACCCTATAGGAACCTAAGTGTTATAAGAGGATTTTCTGGCTTGCACTCGGGATGAGCGCCGCATAGCGTCAGGACACGGGAACGCCCGCACCCGCCCAACATCCGCTGGAGGGCCGCAGCGCCCCCGAATCCTGACAGTAGTATATATGACTGAGAGGAAAAACGTATATATATTTTCTACACTCCGGCTAGTGTGCAGCACAAGACAGAATTTTGCACTGCACTGTATAATATATAACTGAGAGGAAAAACTTATATTTTCTACACTCCGGCTAGTGTGCAGCACACGACAGAATTTCGCACTGCACTGTATAATGTATAACTGAGACAAAAAAACGTATATTTTCTACACTCCGGCTAGTGTGCAGCACACAACAGAATTTTGCACTGCACTGTAGTATATATGACTGAGAGGAAAAACTTAGTCTTTAGACGGCGGCTATTGCACCGCAAACCACTCAATTTTTCACTGCACTGTAGGATATATTAAAAAACGTATTCCCTAGACTGATGCCACTGTACAGCACACTACATAATTGTTCACTGGACTGTAGTGTATAGAAATTATATAAAAAGCGTATTCCCTAGACTGACGCTACTGTACAGTACACTACATAATTTTTCACTGGACTGTAGTGTATAGAAATGAGAGAAAGAACGTATTCCCTAGACTGTACTACAGATCCCAGCAAGCCAAGGTACAGCAGCAGCAGCAAAAATGAGTACTGAGAGGACTTTGGGCAATTTCTTTTGGGTTTGTGTGGACCACGTGCTGTCCCTTCTACCACCAGTCACTGTGTACAGTGTGCAGCCAAGATGGCGGTAGCTGCACTACAAGTCCCAGCCAGTAGCCAGGAGGAGACCAAAAAAAAAAGGTGCTTGTAGCCCTTAGAAGGGCTGTTGGGTTCTTTGTGGGTGATTCCTGCCTAACCAACATCTAAATTCAGGCCCTAACACTCTCCCTGACAGACAGCAGCTCTATCCCTAATCTCATGCAGGCGGCGTCTGACGCGAGCATCGCGGGACCAGATTCTTATATTCCCAGGCCATCTGATCTGGCCAGCCAATCCCTGCTATCGACTAGTAGGGGCCCCACGTGATGTTAGGAGGTATCAAAGACTCTCCTGCATGTTGATTGGCTGAGAAAAGGCGCCTAACATGCAGGAAGAGGAAGTTGCCATTTCCTCGAGGATCGCGATATGCTCGTTCAAGTATCGAGCATATGCGAATACCCTAATACTCGGACGAGCATGTTCGTTCTTCTCTATTAACAATGGATAGAACTAGATTTTTCAATCCAAAAAAGGAAGTAGATATTCAAATAGAATAGTGTTTCCCAACATCACCTCGTTGGAACTCTACCCTCCACATGTTGGACTGACTATATGAGCAGAGGAAGGCCATGAATGATTTCTTGGTGATGCATTTGGATGGGGTACTCCCCTGTATAACTGTATAATGTTAGCCAGGGGCAGATCATGCATGACACCTGTCATTTGCTCAGACACTTCGAGGAGGCCACTTTATTAGTCAGTCGCCGAGACTACAGAATGAATTATGTCATTCCACTCCTTCACATTCTGGAGCAGATTCTGATAAATCTGGCTGGCTAGTGGACATGTGGGGGCTGAGCTGAGTCCTGTGGGGGCTGAGCTGGTGGAGAAGGAGGGCGAGGAGGATATTAATGCCCAGGAAATGTATACAGAAATAGTTTATCTGCACAAGCGACAGGAGAGGATCATGAAGAGCAGAAAAGGCTAGAGAGCCATGAAGAAGACCATTCAAATGACCCTAACAAACCATACCAGTATGCAATGGAGATGGAGGCAGAGATGCATGCTCAGTTGCTTGCGTAGTGACAGCCTTACCATTCAGCAGAGGAATAATTACTGACTCTCCATGATGTTAGACGTTTGCTATTGGGCCAAAATGGGGGCCTTTTTTCCACCTGTTGAGATGGATTATAAACTCAACTACTATAGAGACATGCTATGTAGTCAATTGGTTGCTGCCTATGAGGGGACCCTCTGCTCTCAAGTTTCACTGCCATTAATGCTGAAGGGGGTGGAAGAGCAGCACCAGCTCCATCAGCAGTAACTTGAGTCTCCAGTCTCTGTGAGTTTATTTCTTCACCTGCCTGCTAAAGAAACCAGCCAGCAGCAGAAGGACATGGAACAGAACCTGATTCAGCGAGTGGTAGAATACTTGGACTGCACCCTGTCACCCCAGATCCAAGATATCCTGGACTACTTGGCAGCCAAACTTGAATTGTGGCTTCAACAAGGACAAGATTTCCTGCCTTACCAGTAGTGTGGCATCAGAGTGGGTGTTTAGTGCGGTGGGGGCACAGTTACCCCAAAGAGAACTTGCCTTTCAACACCAAATATAACGAGTTTAACCTTTATAAAGATGAATCAGGTATTGATCAGCCATGATTTCCACACACCAGTGCCTGATGCATCAGACTAAATCTAATTCTGGCAGTAATGTTCTGACTGCAGTGTGTTGCCACTCCAGAACATTGTGAAAATGGCTTGTTACTTCTGGCCACATTCTTTAGCCACTATTCTGATGCTGCCACACACCTGATGCCACATACTTCCTGTCTCTGATTACATCTCCTACTGCCATTTTCTTTTGCTGTTACTGCCAGTGTTGCTGCCCCCCCACCTCCCCACTCTTTTACTGGGCCACAATGTTGACTCATCATGCTGTTGCCACCCTCCCCAGTCTGTTCTGGGGACACTAGTGTCCC
The DNA here is from genome assembly GCA_900303285.1 of Rhinella marina. Taxonomy (NCBI): domain Eukaryota; kingdom Metazoa; phylum Chordata; class Amphibia; order Anura; family Bufonidae; genus Rhinella; species Rhinella marina. The sequence goes on from ONZH01014466.1 coordinate 5,749, forward strand.
TGTTTGGCCTTGTTGACATCATAGTTTATTTTACCGTTCTCCTGATGAGTGGGTAACACAATGACCTAGCTATCAATAAATGAGGACACCTCACAAACAGTGAAATGAGACCGCAATTTAGAATAATCAGTGGATAACAGATTAACTAACAGTCTTTGTTAAGGCAGCAGACGATTTAAAATGAGACCGCTCTTTCACTCTGTAGTAGAATCTTGGGCCACTGCACGGTTAAATACATTATTACATTATACCTGATGCAAACATTGACCTGGAAGGCTTCACAATTCAGTTATTTGATCAATTAATTGCAGCAGTTACTGTATGATGAGCCAAAATCTCATCTCAATCCTACTCGCAGATAAGGTATCATGAAAAAGATCTGCACCTGTTCTGTGTTTTGGACTCTTAACTGATCAAATAAGAGAAGTGTGAACTGATTCTAGATAGTGACGCACGCCGATGCACACATCCATATACTGTATGTAACCTGCCTCTCTTACTGCACAGTGATGTCCACTAAGATACGCTCTCCCTGCAGTCCTGGAAACAGCTGATTTAACGCTCTTTGTGACTAATTAATTTGGAACAAAGCAATTTTTTAAAGAAATTCAGCAAAGCATCCATATCGAATTTTCTGAAAACTTTGCTCATCTCTACCAGTGACACTGTGAGTGGCCCAAAACATGCCAGAGCTAAGCCGAGCTCGGCTGCCTCTAGCTCTGCACAAGTATCTCCCTCCCGTTAATTTTTCTCCACGCTACTGGAATACAGAAGCATTTCCCTATGCAAGTTGTACAATAACAAAATAAGAAGTGTACAGGAAAACACAAACATAGGCACCACAACTCTATTGAACCACATGAATTGGCATCACCCCATCTCGTAGGTAAGCAAAGGTGGCAGCCAGCTACCGCAAAAGGATTTCCCCCTTTCTCCCAAACAGCCAGGCCGCATCAATGCGCAGCACAATGTCTTTCACTTCATCATCATGCCCTTCCACTTTTTCTGCTCAGACTCCATCGTCTTACCTACATCATCAGCCATCGATAACGGAATATGTGAGGGAGGAAACAATTCTACACACCCAGCAATCTGCTTGTGCGCAAACAGTTTCCACCTGGCCTAGTTGAATCTACTGTTTTAGGATGCTACTTAGGATGCTACTTAGGATCTTAGGATGGTCCACTTAGCCTTGCTGGAAGATAACCAGCCACTTTTATTTCTCCAAAAAGCAATTCTTGCCTTGTGCTCTCATGTGGCGGAGAATGTGGGCCACTCTCTGCAATTCTCTATGTGCGTCAAGGTTCACACCACAGTGGACACGTAGAGCACCTCTTACAGGCAGGGGTAGTACATGTCTTTCCCGGCCTATTGGGTCAATGTTTTTTTGGAGAGGCAGCACCCCGGCAATGAGGCCAGGTCCTTTTGATCCCCCACGATTGTGTTGGCCTGGCTCCCACCCCAGGCACTTATCTGCCTCCTCCGCCGCCTCCTCCATGGATGCTCCTGTCGACAGCAGAAGGCCACAGCTCCTTCCATGTCAAGTCAAGCATTGCCATGCTGCTTTGAAGCAGATTGGCCAAGCCGAGAGTAGCCACACAGACGAGCAGTTGCTTAAGTATATTAAGCAGCAAATACTCCGCTGGCTGTCACCACGTCAACTCCAACTAGGCAAGATGGTCAGAGAGAATGGGCGCCCTAAACCTTTGGGGAAATAAAAACTACTCCCTACTTTACATGTTAACAACCTAGACATGCAACGCTTTCTAAGTAGGTACACTGGCTTGTGCAAGGTGCTAATAATATCCAAGTGATTGTCTAAGCATTTCAGCCATTCTTGCATAGCTAGGAACACTCTCCTGGACTTGCAGCAACAGGCACTGGCACTGCTTAATCCGCGTTGGAATTCAACATTGCACATGCTCGAGCATGTGTACGAGCAAGGAAAGTCCATGAACGATTTTGTCATGCACCAGACAGCCTCAGCAGCAGGGAGCATATGTTGCTTTAAGGTCAGGCAGTGGTGCTGAAGCCCTTCAAAGAGCCCACAAAGTTTGTCTGCAGTGACAACTGTTGCATGGACCATGTCATCACTCTCATATTTTTGTGATGCTGATTCTCATGCAGCAGGGGACAACAGCAGAAGATGAGCAGCTAATGTATGTTGCAGTCTGCCCTATAGCTGTTGGGGACACACAAAAGAATCTGCCATGGAGGAGAAGGAGCATGAAGATGAGGAGCTGCCACTTAAAGAGGAGGAGAGGGAGTCAGATTTAGAGGAGCAAGAGGACAATGATGAAAATGGCACTGACACCAAATCATCCCAGATGGTGGAGCCAGAAATAACTGGCTTTTTGGGCACGCTGGCCAGAATGGCGAACTGTATGCTTGCTTGCTTACACAGTGACTGGAGTATTGTTGAAGCAGCCTGCTAATTACTGGTAAGCCATGCTTTTAGACCCACGCTATCAAGGCAAAATAGAGGAATGTTTTTGCAGAAAGGGCAGACAAATTATGTTATTACCAGGAAACACTGTGTATGCAGCTTGCCACAGCTTCCGACGAGCAAATACCTGCTGCTAGAGTGTCTGAAAGAGAGGTCACTCTCTGCCTCCCACAGAGTCACCCCCCTACTGCCACCATAAGCAGCAGAAGCCAAAGCAGCAATAGCTGCAGCAGCCATTTCAGTTTCATCATCATAAGTTTTTTCACGTGCTGCACCAAGCTGAGGCCAGTCAGCAAGCTGATAGCTCCAGCCTGAACGCCCAGCTTCTGGCCTACCTAAACTTTGGCCAGCCTCTGGCGACTGCCTTGTTCCCTGACCCAAGGATTTTGGGGCAGACAGACTGGAACAGTAGCCAGAACTGGCACAGCACGTTCTCTTTCTTCTTTCCACCCTAGCCTTTAGTGTCATCTCGGAGAGGATTTTCAGCATTTCAGGGGTTGTGGCGACAACCAAATAGACCAAGTTGTCCTCTGCCAGTGTCCTAATCATTACTTTTGTCAAAATGAACCAAGCCTGGTTTCAGGTGGAGTTTCACATTTCCCCTGCCGAGGCCGATGAATAGATCTGGCCCATCTTCCCACTGTTGCTACCTCCCTGCCTCCATCGGGCCACCACTGCCATCATGCCAATGCTGCGACCTGCCAACCATCATCTTCAATAAGGCTGCTGCTGCCTCCATCATTCGGTTGCCTGCTTGCCAACAGGTAACATATGGGTGCTGCTGCCACTGTTGCTCCTCACTGCTACTCCCCTACTTCCACCAATATTAAAAGCATCTGCCACTATGACTAGAGATGAACGAATCGAATCCCACGAAGTGGAATTTGATCCGAATTTCAGGATAAATTCGATTCGCCTAGAAGCCGAATTTCCTTGTGCTTCATGTCGGCAAATCAATTTATCCTGAAATAGTGTAAAACAAAAAAATACATACTTACCTCCTCCATTTGCTCGCGACAGGCCACCAGCCGCCATCTTGATTGAAGATCCTGGGAGAAATCCCGCGCGTAGTGATGTATGACGTCACCACTTCGGTCGGCGTGATGATGTAATCTTGATGGCAGCGGCCGATCCGTCGCGAGCAAATGGAGGAGGTAAGTTTGATTTAATGTATTTTTTAATGTTTATTTTACACTGTTTTTACACTCAGACGCCGCGATCATGTATGAACGCAGCATCTGAGGGGTACAATGACGGGGGGCGGCGCAGCTCCCTGTCATTGCCTCAACTACTTACAAAAAAATGTGCTTTGTGGCGAAGTAATTCGTCATGAAGCAAATTTTTTTGTAAAATTCGGCGAATCAGCCGAATCGAATTTTCAAGAAATTCGCTCATCCCTAACTATGACCAATATTACAATTACTTTTACTACACATAGATAGCTGACTACCTTCTATGTTCCATGCTATTCTGCTTCTACTGCCACATGTCACTATATCTGTACGCTTTCCACATCCACACTGCACTTCTGTTGCTCCCAATTAAAAGGTATAATTTTTTTAGGCTCGTTCGCAATGAGCCACTTTTTCAAAATCAACAATTGTTGCATGTTGTATGGGCAGGCACTCTGACCCTGTCAAGGCATCATTTTTGGATGCTTGGTTCCCCCCTTTTCTCCCCCCCAAGCCACTTTTTTTTTTTTTTTTTTAATCCCATAACACTGTGTGTGTTTAAACATCACCTGCCCTTTTTCAAAAGTTCAGTGAACCTGAACTGAAATGAATCTCGAGTGGTTTGCTCATCTTTAAAACTTTCAAAAGTTATCAAAGTTATCAAAATGTATTCTCAAGAGCTGAATACCTTGCACTTTTGCAGCTGATGCCGGTATTTATTTTGTATTTTCTCCCAGCTTTGTGAGTCTCTTTACCATGTGTTTTGGTGTTTTCTGAAAGTTGTTTGCACCAGTGCATACTTTAGTTTACACTAACCAGTGTTTCTTGAGAAGAGCAAATTTTTCAGTAACCAGGCTTTGTGTGCCTTTTTAATGGGCAAAACGAGTGTCAACCCCTCACTTCCAATCTCACATCTTTAAAGGAAATGTGTCAATTTTATCTGTCAGTTAACCACTTTCCTACCGCCCATTGACTATAAATGTCCGTGGGCTGTCGGTTTATCTCTGAATGGACATTTATGAACGTCCATTCAGAGATGACAGCTGCACGCTAATCGGCAGATGCACAGCAGGGGGCCTGCTGTCAGTGACAGAAGGGCACCCCAGAGAGGAGGCAGGTACTGTTTCTGGGTGTCCCTGCCTTCTAGATCGCTGTATACACCTGTTGGATCAAAGTGCTCACTATACACCTTAAAAATTCCTTGAGTGGTGTAGTTTAAAAATGTGGTCACTTTTGGGGGTTTTCATTGTAGAGTTACTTCAGGGTGTCTTCAAATGCAACATGGTGCCCAAAAACCATTCCAACAAAATCTGCCCTCCAAAAAACATATGGTGCTCCTTGCCTTATATGCCCTGCCGTGTGCCCATACAGCGGTATACGACCTGTTATGGGGAGTTTCTGCAAACTGCGGAATCAGGGTAATAAATATTGAGGTTTGTTTTGTTGTTTGTTGTTAACCGTTGATGTGTTCCAGGAAAAAATTGATATAAATGGAAAATCTGCAAAAAAAAAAGGGGAATTTTTAAATTTCACCTCTGTTTTGCTTTAATTCCTGTGGGATACTTAAAGGGTTAACAACATTTCTAAAACCAGTTTTGAATAATTTAGTTTCTAAAATGGGGTCATTTATGGATTGGTTCTATTATATAAACCCCACAAAGTAGACATATGGGGAATGTTAATTAATGAGTATTTTATGAGGTATTAATGAGTATTTTATGAGGTATCACTGTCTTTAAAGCAGAGATATTCAAATTTAGAATCTCTTTTGGGGGCAATTTTTTTTTCAAATTTTTATTAACTTTTGGATTTTTTTGTAAATAAAGGTAAAACATATTTACTCAAATTTACCATTAACAAGTACAATGTGTCACGAGAAAACAATTTCTGAATGGCTTGGATAAGTAAAAGTGTTCCAAAGTTCTTACCACATAAAGTGACGTATGTCAGATTTGCAAAATGAGGCCTGGTCAGGAAGGGGGTAAATGGCTAGGTCTGGAAGTGGTTAAAATGTATTTATCCTATTTCTTGAACATGATTAAGGGAAAGGCCATCTTGCCTAGTTTGTCATTAACTGCATTTAGAAAGCATTAAACAAAATTGCTTTACGGCAGGCCCATGGTCCATAGACACAATGGTCAGGAGGGGATCTCATTGACTTCTATCGGAGAGTTTTCTAGGCTTGCTCTGTGACCTGTGCAGAGGTCCTTGTACAAGGAAAGAAAGATAAAATTTGACAATCACCTATTGGCAATAGAGATGAGCGAATCGAAGTTGATGAATTGGAATTCTATCCAAATTTCAGGAAAAATTTGATTTTCAACAAAGTTGAATTTCGTCACGCTTTGTTGTAACAATTCACATTTTTTTCCTGCTGCACATGTTAAAACATGGGAGTGTAAAGCCTGGGTAATACGAGCGATTACTATTACACCTTGCTGCACTAATTTGGGGATCCAAATTGCTGTTATACTGCTTCTTTTAGGTTGTTCTCACTATATGATAGCTCAGTAATTCCAGCAAACCTTGATTGTTATTGGGGTGAAAGTCCTGTGTGATACAGGCAGTTTTGGGGTATATTAATAGGAAATACAAGTACGTCTTATTAGCCATTCTGTGGTGAATTGACATTGTGACACAGCCTTTTTTTGGGTGTATTTATAGGAAATACAAGTACATCTTATTAGCCATCCTGCAGTGAATTGACATTGTCATACAGCCATTTTTGGGGTGTATTTATAAGAAATATAAATATGTCTTATTAGCCGTCCTGCGGCGAATTTACATTGTCATACAGCCTTTTTTGAGGTGTATTTATAGGAAATTCAAGTACGTCTTATTAGCCGTTCTACAGTGAATTGACTATGTGACACAGCCTTTTTTGGGGTGTATTAATAGGAACTATAACTATGTGCTACTAGCCGTTCTGCAGTGAACTTACACTGTGAAACAGCCTTTTTTGGGGTGTATTAATAGGAAATACAAGTATGTCTTAATAGCCGTTCTACGGTGAACTTACATAGTTATACAGCCATTTTTGGGGTGTATTTAGTTTATAAATATATAAGTACTTGCGGTCTGGCATGCTGCATGGGTGAAGAAAGCACACTCCTTGGGCTTAAGAAAAAAAAAGCATACTAGAGGTGATCATACCATAAAGGCCGAGAACAGAGAACCCGAAAAGGGTTAGCCGTCGAGGCCGCCTTTTACTGAAGCAGAACATTTCTCTATACACTCTCTACATTTTTGATGCCTCAATCAGTACTTGCGGAGTTGGTGTGAAATAGTGGCCTGATACTATACACTTTAGAGTGAGTTCACACTTCAGTTATTTGATCAGTTCTATCATTTTTTGTTAGCCAAAACCAGTAGCCTACTCAGAAATAAGGTGTACTTGAAAGATCTGCACCTATTCTGTGTTTTTAACCCAAACCTGGATTGACACTACACATTTTAGGGTGTTCAAATTCTTTAACACTTAATTTGATGTGTCAATCAGTAGTTGCAGAGTTGGTGGCTGAGCCAGCAGGTGGTAGCGTGGCCATGAGTCAGCAGGGTGGCAGCAGTGTGAGATTTGTAGTCAAAAGTGCCAGGGTAGACTGCCTGCTACGCAGGAGCCTACTTGTACAGAAAGAATTAGTGGTGCACGGGTTCACAGAGGCATGGCCCGGGAGCAGGCCCTGTGCCGCCAACTGTTCTCAACTTGCCATGTCATTTTCTGTTCCCTTCAGCGCGAGAAGTATTATATGCCATAGGCTTGGCTCCACTTTTCAGTGAGGACGAGCTGCTATATGACAGTAAGCATCTACTGCCCATCCAAGATGTTGAGGAGACATCTACTGCTTCCTCTGGTAGGCGGCCAAGTAGTGATGATGAGAGTTGCGTGGGAGAAGGTGCTGCGAACGGTCAGGCTGCTAGCCCTGAGGCGGTTGAGGGGGACATTAGTCATGATCGAGCACCCCGATGTTCGGGTGCTCTGGCCGAACACTAGTTGGTGCTCGAGTGCTCGGCCGAGCACCTGAGTATAATGGAAGTCAATGGGAGAAGACGAGGCACCCCCTGCTCTGCAGAGGGGAGGGTGTCTGGTCCATAGGGAAACGTCAGAAAATGGTGGAAACACCACAGAAATGGTTAGGGAACAGCATGGGGAGGATGTCTGGATGCATCTTGGACACCGAAGTCGCTGCTATTAAAGATGATGTCCAACTATTACGCCACTTTTATGGAATGACAAAAATACCCCACCAAAACCCAAGATAACATCGAAACATAGATTTACTTGTACGTTAAGCGCAAGTGCTGCCAAAAATTACACGGATGAGGCACTCCCATACAACCGGTATATCATATAAAGGAGGGCCTCATTCACATTGTGGTATAATTGTGGGACTCCGACACTCATAAAGCCTATGCACTAAGTGAAAGGGCTGCCAAAAATTACAAGGAACAGGCAATCCAATACACTTTTTATTACACATAAAGGAGGGCATCATACACACCCTTGAAAAATTATGATTGATGGCCATCTGATGACAGTCTAAAACATTAGGGGTGACATGCTGCTGCTGCGCAGACCATCCAAAAAATTTAAGGGTGACCCGCAGATGCCGAGCTGACCGTCCAAAAATGTTATTCTTAATGTGACATTCTGCTGAAAAGCAGACCGTAAAAAAGAATTTAAGTAATCCATAGAATGTATCAAGGTAATAAAAAGTCCTCCATATATGTCCTACAGATACAGGACACAAATCAGATGTGGGCCCGCATGATGAGCGACTCAGATGAATGCCAGATAGGAATCATTTCTGTATTGATATAGTAATCCCGTACATTTATGCTGCACCTTAAACAAATTTAACTCCCCCAAGAAAATATTAAAATTTCAACCGTGTGAAAAAGGGAATACCCAAACTGACTCTCAGGCAGTGACATAATGCACTGAAGGCTCCAGCTTTGCCTGGACTGTGACAAAATGGAGGTATTGATGCAGTAATCCAAGAAAGCTCAGAGTTCGATCTTGAGATCGAGCTGGCAGTCTGCAGGGAGGTGAGATACCACCTGTCGGAGCCCCTGCCTCTCGGGCACCTCCCCGATGCTCTTCACTGAGTGTCCCGACGGGCGGAATCGTTAACTTAAAAAATTTGAGTGTTCAAACCAGGCCGGGTCGCCTCAATACTTGAGCTATGAATAATGGAATAGGACTCCATGCTGCTGCCGAGCTGACCCTGAATTTAAGGGTGACCCGCAGATGCATGCACTTTGCAGTTAAAACTTACTGTAGTCTTTCTTTTGCAGCTTTATATTTTTCCCACAAAAAGCTTCTTTATAAATCGTACTGATATGCAGAAAGCTGTAGAAATATACGAAGATAAGACTGTTTTATATATTTATCTGTATTGGATATACACAACCTCAGCACTACAGATGATTGAAAATCGAAAGCCATGTCCATATTAGATATTTGTTTTTTGGGATTTTTTTTAATCAATTTTTTTGGTCCTTTGGTTATTTAAAAAAAATACATTATTTACTTTTGCTATAATAATATCAAAATCTGTATGTTTTTGCAAAGTATTTGTAAACCAAAATATTAATGTATATCTCAGTTTAACCCCTTAATGACCCTGCCATTTTTCACCTTAAAGGGATTCTGTCAGCAGCATTTCACATATTGAGTTATTTATACCATCGGATTCGGCCAGTTATAAGCAGTTCTAAATTGTAATTGTTATAGGTCACAGAGGCAGTTTTTGTGTTAAAAAAACGATTTTTAGTAGCTGTCACTCACTATTATAAGGAGCCCAAGGGGAGTTGCCAACCGTTGCAGGAGCCCGGGCTCGGCGATTCCTTGGAGCCCAGGCACGCCCACCTACTTAATATTCACTTCACTGACTCGCTCAGTGAAGCTTCGGCACGGACGAAATCCCGCGCATGCGCAGTACATCAGGAGAGGCCAGTGCCCGCAGACTGCACGGGCGCAGGCCTGTGGGCTGGGCCTCATAGGCCCCCGTAGCTGCCGGGCTCTCAAGCCTTTGAGAGGCGATCGCAGTGCGGGGAGCCCATGGAACAGGTTAGGGAGCGCAAACCTCTCCTATGCCGCGGTCAGCGCTGACCGCGGCATATGAGGGGTTAATCCACCGACATCGGCGTCATCACCGATGCTGGTGGATACAGCAGGGATCCGGCTGTCAGTAATAGCCGGATCTCTGCTTCTAATGGGGGCACCCGGCATGGGGGACAAGGAAGGATCCCAGGACGAGAATGCTCGTCCTGGGGCACTAAATACCCGCAATTTAGGACGAGCATTCTCGTCCTGGGTCCTAAAGGTGTTAAATGTCTATTTTTGTTCTTTTACACTTTGTAAACGATTATGTGCACAATAGGCTATGACACATATTGTAGCTTGCCGACAAGATAATAATGTAATATAATTAATGTCACAAATCAATACTTGTAGATTGATCAGTATTAATGGAATATGTTTTTTTTCCTATTTTCTAATGATGTTATAGGTCAGGGTGTAGTAGAGGGTGTGGTCTTGGAAATAAAGGTGTATAGGGCTAGGCGAGGACCCTTTCTTGATACTTTCTTTTTTGTATGGAAAATGTACAGTAAATGTAATAGATTACTTTACTTTATTGAGCTGTTGACAAGCTTTGATAACAATTTTAAAAAAGGGTGCTCCGTTCAAAAAAAAATAAATGGGGGCAATTACAATTTATTGTGAGCAGCGAGCTTTTTAGTAGACACAGAAGTGGGATGGTTACACTGATAATGACATTATCGCCGCTCACCATCTGTGTAGAGTCATCAAAGTTGCCTAACACCTCACAGAGGTCAGACATCAATGCCCACTCGTCGTTTGTGAAGAATGTAACAACAGATGTCAGCTACATAGACTTGTAATACGCTGTGCACCTAGCATTACTGACAGGGCACACTTGGGGGTTATTTTTGCCACCCAAAAAAAAAAAAAGCAGACGTGTTTCACAATGGACTTTGGTCTTTGTGGAACAGAAACAATCTTTCTACCTTCCCAAATCATATCCCTATAGTTTAATTCCCTACTTGCTTAAATTAAACTGCAGACGCAAATGAGGAACTGCGGCCTAAATTAACGGTATTAAATACGGATGTCAGCTACATAGACTTTTGAACGGTTGTAATACTCTGTGCACCTAGCGTTACTGACAGGGCACATTTGGGGTTTTTTTGCCACCCAAAAAAACAAAAAACCCTATTTCACAATGGACTTTGGTCTTTTTGGAACAGCGACAATCTTTCTACCTACCCAAATCCTATACCTATAGTTTAATTCCCTCCTTCGGCAAATTTAACTTCTGCAGCAGTAAATGAGGAACTGCGGCCTAAATTAACGGTATTAAATGTAACAACGGATGTCAGCTACATAGACTTTTGAACGGTTCTAATACACTGTGCACCTAGTGTTACTGACAGGGCACACTTGGGTTTTTTTTTGCCAGCTAAAAAAAAAAAAAGCAGACGTATTTCACAATGGACTTTGGTCTTTTTGGAACAGAAAGCAGACTTATTTCACAATACTTCTACCTACCCAAATACTATCCATATAGATTAATTCCCTCCTTTGGCAAATTTAACTGCAGCAGCAAATGTGGAACTGCGGCCTAAATTAATGGTATTAACCCTTTCAGTACCTGAGGTTTTTTCGGTTTAGTGTTTTCATTTTTCTTCCCTATTTTCCGTGAGCCATAACTTTTTTATATTTTTGTTCACATAGCTGTATGGGGGCTTATTTTTTGCGGGACAAGTTGTAATTTCCAACGCAACCATTTAATATTGCATATGGTGTAGGGGGAAGTGGGGAAAAAAAATTCCAAATTGAGTGAAACTGCCAAAAACGCAATTCCGCTACAGTTTTACGGGTTTTTTATTTACAGCGTTCGATGTTCATTAAAACTGACCAGTTATTTTCATTCTACTGGTGAGTTCAAATCCGGCGGTACCTAATATGTATAGTTTTTCTTGTGTTTTGATAGTGATAAAATAATTATCAAGTTGGAATTTTTTTTTTGTCGTCATATCTTGACCCCTATAACGTTTTGGTATTTATGTATATGGAGCTGTGTGGGGGCTCATTTTTTGTGGGGCGATCTGAACTTTTTATTGATACCATTCTGGGGTGTGTATGACTTTTTGATCGCTATTTATTTATTTTTTAGAAAAAAAAGCGACAAAAAAAGCGAATCGGCCATTTTGATGCTTTTTTTCCGTCACACAATTCGCCGTATTGGAAATTTATGAGCAAATAGATCCTGTTTTTTATTTTTTATTTTTAAGCAATCAGGGATTTTAAATCCTGCATTTAATATCCCTTTTGCTAATTTCTTAGTCTGGCCAGCCATCTAGTGGCCAAACTAAGAATTGCACATTGAAAGCTGTAAACCTCATCAGCGAGGTTTACAGCATTTAAACCCACCGCAGGTGCCCTGATTGGCCACAGGGGGGCGTGCGTGGGACAACCGGAAGCGAGTGCTTCCGGGTTTAGCCCTATTAGATGCCATGATCACGTGAGATCACGGCATCTAATAGCTTTAGTTACCGATTGGGTAAATAGGTAAGTGGGGGAAAGTCTTTGCTGTCTGAAACAGCAGAGACTTGCCGGCCATGACGCCCGCCGCCCGTGCGAGCGGGCGCCATGTTCCCGCATCTCCCCAGCGCCGTACATGTACAGCGCTGGGAGTGTAAGGGTTAAATGTAACAACAGATGTCAGCTACATAGACTTTTGAACGGTTCTAATACGCTGTGCACCTAGTGTTACTGACAGGGCACAATTGGGGTTTTTTTTGCCAGCCAAAAAAAAAAAGCAGACGTATTTCACAATGGACTTTGGTCTTTTTGGAACAGAAACAATCCTTCTACCTACCCAAATCCTATCCCTATAGTTAAATTTGCCCAAGGAGGGAATTAAAGTGCAGCAGCAAATGAGGAACTGCGTCCTAAATTAACAGTATTAAATGTAACAACGGATGTCAGCTACATAGACTTTTGAACGGTTCTAATACGCTGTGCACCAAGCGTTACTGACAGGGCACACTTGGGGTTTTTTTTGACACCCCAATAAAAAGCAGACTTATTTCACAATGGACTCTGGTCTTTTTAGAACAGAAACAATCCTTCTACCTACCCAAATCCTATCCATTTATTTTAATTCCCTCCTTGGGCAAATTTAACTGCAGCAGCAAATGAGGAACTGCGGCCTAAATTAATGGTATTAACTAGAGTTGATCGAATCCTAAAATATTCGGGGATTCGGAATTCGGCCCGAATTTTCCGTGGGATTCGTGGGTTCGAGCCGAATCACGAATCCCATTAAAGTCTATGGGAGACCTGAATATTTTTGCAGGGGCCAAAGGTTCTGCACAGTCAAGTTTGCCCCAACATGTGAAAACCTCAGAAAAAGATGGAAACACCTTGGAAATGGATAGGAAACACCAGGGGCAGCATGTAGGGATGCCTCTGAGGCTCCCTAATTGCACCATTTTTTCTAAATCTGGCCAATAGTCTGGTGATGACCCCAAGGCAATTTTCAGGGACACGGTAATGGTGACCCACTTAAAAATGCTGCCTGACAACCTGGCGGTGAACCCCTGATTGTCTGTCTTTCAATAAGATTGCAGTGTAAAGTATGGTGGTGAGCCTCAGTATGACTTTTTGGATGGAGATTGCATGTGGTCACGTACTCCCTGGAACCCCATAGTCACCCCTTCTCTGATGTGCTACCCCAGAACATTCTCTGCCCCAATTCGCAAGACCTTTTGCAGTCTCAGTGTGCTGACAGTGGGGATTTACCAGTGTTGTCTGAGGAGGTGGTGGACAATGGCGAGACACAGGTGTCGGGGGGTGAGGTAGTTGAAAGTGAAGCAAGTTACAGTGGGGACTCCTTGGGGGGACTTTCTCATGATGGGACAGATTCAACTTGGGTGGATCAGCCACAGGAACAGATCATTTTTTTTTGTGTGTTTATTTAACTTTTATTTAGCACAAATAACCACAGAGATATTTATTCATTCTCTTCGCTGCGCAGTCTGGCATTGGGGTTCGTCACTTTGATGGCGAGCTGTGCCGTTCTCTCCACAATGGTCTTTCGGTTCTTTGAGGAGACGTTGTGGGTGATTTCTGCACAGAAGGACTTGTTGCTCATCAACAGAACCTCAAGCTCCTTGACTTTGTGGATCAGGAATTTCGGAACCCTGTGGGCAGCATGTGTTTGGTCTTCTTGTTGCTACCGTACCCAATGTTGGGCATCAGGATCTGCCCCTTAAACCTCCTGCGGGCTCTGTTGTCAATACCTCTGGGTTTACACCAGTTACGCTTAATCTTTACATAACGGTCTGATTGATGGCGGATGAACTTCTTCGTCCACTTCTTGACGATCCTGGGCTTAATGAGGGGCCGGAGAGCCGCCACGATACCGGTTCGGAGCGTCCACCCACCTTCTCCGCAGACAGCCCGAGGAAGAGAGCGGAACAGATCAATTTTAAGTGTGAGGCAACATCAGCACCACAACCGCTTGGGAGAGGCAGTGGGCATTGTGTTTAGAAAGGCTGATGGGCTTCCGTCAGCACTGTGTGTATAGAACCCCATGGCCTTTCATAAAAAATTTGGTTACAAAGCCGCATGACTCCTGAAAAATTGTTTTTAGAAAGCCAGATAACTTTCCTGAAAAACTGTTAGTAGAAAGACAGATGACTTTCCTGAAAAATTGTTAGTAGGAAGCCGGATGACTTTCCTGAAAAATTGCTTGCATATGCAACTCAGATGAAGAGGAGGAGGAGAAAGCAGCAATTTAGGAGGAGCCTGAGGTTGGGAT
>ONZH01014467.1:0-29789 GCA_900303285.1 Rhinella marina
CATTTCGTAGGAAGGATGACATCAAAGTACAGAGTTGACTGGTAGCCCAGCTTGACTTTGACTGCCACCTCTCCTGAAGACCTCAACTTTTTGAGAGTCGGGTTGAAGACATCCTCTGAAAGAGGGTCCCACAGATAATCCTAGCAGTTGAGCACCCTCCGACAAGAAGGGTTAATGCCCTTTGCCTTATAGTGCGATTCACCAGGTTACTCCAGGGTAGTGGTGGGCTTTTGTTGATGTACCTCTGGCTTGGCATCATTCTATTAGGTAGACAATTATGTTGTAAAAAAAAAAACATAAATTTGTGAACATTCAGATGAAATGATTTTATAAGGCTACAGGAATGGATGCTACATCCATGATCTATGCAGCTTATCTGATACTTCATGCAGTATAAGTAGTCTAAGGGTCATTCTGATAGTAGGACAGATAGCTAAAAAAATAAAGAAATGCATATATAAGTGATAATGCAATGATCAAAAAGAGGAAATGTGAAAAGAAAGTATTAAACTTTGATTTCTTGTATTAATCAGTAATCAAAGGTTCTGGTTGATGTCTGGTTTCTTTCCACTTTCCTGCTTCTCCTCTATTGATATAACATTCAATAATCGCCTGGCAATTATAAATAGGTTGTATTCCTAGTTGAGGGTTTGGATATGTCCATTTGGTAGGAAGGATGACATCATAGCTACAGAGTTGACCGTCTGATAGCCTAGCTCGACTGCCCATCTCTCCTGAAGACCCCTCAGCTTTTTGAGAGTTGGGTGGAGGACATCATCTCTGAAAGAGGGTCCCATAGATGCACCCTAGAAGTTTGAGCACCACTCCCACAAGAAGAGTCAATACCCTAAAAGCGTGATTTCACCGGGGATTACTCCGGGGTGATCCTTGTGTTGGGGTGCACCTCTGGCTGGCTGTTGTCATCCTTTTAGGTAGATAATGATTTGTGTGTGCTGTCAACAACTCCATAAAGATGTGTAAATGTTAAGATGAAATGGCTACTATAAGGTGGCCAGGAATGGATGTCTAACATCCCATGATCTATGTAGTGTTAAAGTAACCGACTCCATCTTGTCACAATTATTAATGTAGCTGACTCCATCTCGTCTCTAAGCAAGCTTTTCCAACTGCTTAAGGACATTCCAGTATATGGGAGGGAGGTAGTGGGCAACAATACTGGTTTAGGTTGCCAAGGGCTAAAGGCGAGACCACACAAACCTCGTCCACACATTCCACCACAACTTGCTCGTTCTGTCCTGACATGAGGCTATCATGCCCTGTCATCTGTAAACTGATTGGTCAGTGTCCTATATCATAAATCTTTGATTGGCTTTGTGTTTGTGTATTTGTGTATAAATAAACACTGAGGAAGGGGAAACCCGGACTCTATTGTACACCAACTCTGTGTGTGCTTGATGTCCCCTGGCCGGTGAATCGCTTGAACCTTGACAACTTCATTTTCAGTAGAGGAAGCTACTCTAACAGTATTTGGGGGCTCGTCCGGGATCCCTATCACACCTGCCTTGACTGAAGCAAGAAGAGAGCTCCCGAGAGGAAAGGAGAGACATAAAAACCGCGGTGAGTAAGCCCTTGTCTTACTGATTTCTCTCCTCCCCTCTCTGGGTAAGTCTCTTTTCAGTCTGGGTGGGAAACGGGGAATCTCAGGGAACTTGTCAAGGTTCATTTGTCTGTCCTCAGGTTATTTGTCGTGTTTGTTTCTGTTGATACTTTAGGTTATGTGTGTGTGAAAGGAGAGTGAATGACAGGAGAGCTTCTGTTGTGATTCCAATACGTGGACCCAGAATAAAGACCGAGATAGCATCCAAAACGGCATTGTCCGAGGTTGTTCCCTCCGGCCCCTGATCTCTGGGTCCACTGAAATCAGATCAGAAGTTGATCCTTGCAGAAGTGACGGGTATCCACTCGCCGCCCACGAGTCGGGATAGCGCTCCTGCGAGACTGATTTGTGACCGAGTGAGGCGCAAACAGCCAGGAGCGAGAGATAGGCAGTACAGGACTCAAGGTAGTGTTAGACTGCTGTGAGATGGTGCATGTGGAGTGAACACAGAACCCTGTCTTCCATGGAGTATGTGATTGAGTGCTGACAGACCCATAATGCTCATATATGTATAGATAAGCCCTGTGATTACTACGTGAAACAGACAATTAGCATAGACCTATGCATATCTGGTCAGTCGGTGGCTGTGTGGGACAGTGATATCTTTTGTGAATATTCATGGTGGGCCGAGGGTGGCGGTGTGGTTGAACTCATCTCGGGACTCTCTTGGCGGTGGTGACTCGGTGGGGTACCGGTGTAAGGCATACGGACCAGTGTTATGGAATCCAGTCCTCCAAAAGGGGCAGGGAGGTCCCTAGGAAAATTGATCCCGCGAGTAGGCGTAGCTACCCTATCAGGAGGGGATCATGGGCTCACAAATATAGCAGAAGGACTCAGGTCGGTGAACTGAGGTAAATTCAGTCCCAGGGAGTGAATGCTATGGATTTTTGTGAGGGAACTTAAGTAATAGCAAAAAGACTCAGGTGGGTGAACTGCAGGTAAGCAAGTCCCAGGGAGTAAATGCTATGGATCTTAAGGGAGGATTGGCAGTGGAAGGTATAAAGGAGGTGATAAAGAGGTGAAAATGACCAGGTGTTTGGATAAATTGTGAGGGATAGAAAAAAGTGAAGGATAAAGGTGAAAGCATTGCTAGAGGTGTCTGAGTAAGCGAAGAGTAGAAGAGGTAATGTTATGTGGTATAGTAGAAAGACTGATGATGAGCACCTCGCCGCAGCCTGGGAGTCCCATTAACCTTCCCCAAATAATTCCCCAGTTCAACCACAGGCGCCGCCGTCTCCTTCTGCTCCCATTATATAACTTCTTCCAGTCACTGTCACACCACAGCCACCGATCAGCTACAATAGCCTGTCTTGAGAGCCAATTGCTCCAATCTACCCCCCCCCCTTCCTTTTACCAAGTGAAGTAAGGGAAAGATAGGAGATCCAGACACTAGTGCCCTATAAATTGTAGTAATTCACAGAGGGAATCTAATATCACCAGATTGCAGACATATCAGGAGCTTGAGATCCAGTCACTGGATCTGTGCAGAAAAGAAATTAAAGCCATCAGGAAAGAATATTTGCCCCTCCTGTGGTGAACACCACCACAGAGAGATCCCATATAATGTCTAATGTGCAGGAATGGAACCCCCCCCCCCCCCTTAATATCTCCCAGCTATTCAGAGGTATACCAATCTGCCATGCCTGCCGCCCTGCATCCTCCAGGGTTTCCCCACCCCCCCACACACCCATCCTTCTGTAATAGTTGCAAATATAAGAAGGGACATACTCTCCCAGGCTAGAACCAAATATCTGTCTGCTGCAGGACTCACTGAATATATAGTAACATAGTAACATAGTTTGTAAGGCCGAAAAAAAAACCATCTGTCCATCCAGTTCAGCCTGTTTTCCTATGAGGTAGCCTTTCTCACCCCTCCAAATATAACTATCAGTGCTGAGCAGTTCTGAACCCAGCTACATTACTTTCACTGGGTCCAGAAGAGGGGAGTGAAGAATGGGCAGAGAGAATAGAAAACAAGTATGGCGAGGGCAGAGATGTACAAATGAGATGTACAACTGGGGTGCTATAGGAGTCGGAAGAGGGGGCACCACGAGAAATGTGCCCATTTAGTGACTCAGATGACATACATCACGGTTTTGAACAAAATGAAAACAGAAACTAAAGAACTAGACAATGTGACAGATAGTCTAATATACCTAATGCAATCTGAGCTTTTGTAGATCCCAGTACTACCCTGAAGGAGAACCACGGACAGGATTTGCTGTCACCACCTTACATGAAGTACTGCTCCAAGAACCACTTCCCCCTGAGATGTCAGCACAGGCGGTGGAGTTGAAGGCACTCACTGCAGCGTGTATGATGGCGGAAGGACAGGTCACTAACATTCATTGACTCCAGGTATGTTTTTGGCATAGCACATGATTATCAACCCATTTGGAAAAGTAGAAACTTTGCTGAATCCTCACGTTAACACCGAAGAAAGCCCAATTGTTCAGGGCCTTGCAGTTGCCAACAAAGGTTGCTGTTATCAAAGTGTAGGCGCACAAGAAGGATACCTCTGCAGAAGCAAGGGAAAACTGCAGGGCTGATGAAGCAGCAAAGGCTGCCGCTCTACTTCCCCATCCCATAATGGCAGAGTGCCACTTTACAGCAGCAATAGGGAAGGTGGATAAGTCATTGCTGGCCCAAATGCACAACTAGGCTTCCAATGAGGAAATGAGGGGATGGAAGGGAAAAGGGGCTGAGAAGAGGCAATAAGAAATCTCGGTAGTAGTGAACAAACTTTGCCTGCCCTAAGCCCTCTACCCCATGATGACACGTGGACCCATAAATGCTTCAAAGGAAGCCATGGTGAGTTTAGTGGGTAATTTCTAGATTGCCCCGGGATTCAGCATTGTGGCTACTTGCTTTGTTCAGGCCTGCCTGATCTATGCTCTGCCATAACACTGGAAAGGTGATTAAGGGTTCCTCTAAGCTCACCAAAAACCATCATACCCGTTCCAGCGACTGCAGACAGATTTCATCCAACTACCAAAGGTGGGACAGTATGAGTTTGTGCTTGTCTGTGTGGATCTCTTCTCAGGGTGGCCGGAAGCATGGCCTGTCGCCAAGGCAAAAGCGAAGACGGTGGCCAAGAAGCTCCTCTCTGAAGTGGTGTGTAGATCCTGATTCTTTGTCTGGGTCTCATTGCTTGAAGCCAGGAGATTGGGTAGTAGTAAAAAGACACATCAGGGAGGCCCTTGAACCACGCTTTGACGGACCCTTCCAAGTTCAGCTAACTACTCCTACATCTGTGAAGTTGGAGGGAAAAGCACACTGGATCCACGCTTCACATTGCAAGAGGTTCCTGAGCAAGACTGACCAGTCATGCGATCCTTCCACCAATTACTAAGTTTACTTCCTCTCATGTTAATACATATCCTTTTTGGGGTGAGAGGGATGAATGATGTCCTTGAAAAGAAATGGGACAATAAGTTTATTAAACACCATCAGGCCATAGTGAAAATGACGAATTTGACTGGTTGTTGGATATGTACTCACTCTCCGATTTCTGCCAAAACTATGCCTTATTTGGCTGTTCCACTCACTGAGAAGGAGTTACTTGACCCCCAGTGTTGGAATTTAACCCCGGTACCCCTTGAGAGATGGGCTAATACTAGTGTACCATTGGTAATGACCGGGTGGGTTCAGAACCCATGGTGGATGGTTAACATATCTCAAAGTAAGAATCCTCATATAATGCTGTATGAGGAAAACCACGGGAGATGGACTAGAATTAATGTGACAACTTTGGACCTAGGACACATCCAACAACCAGTATCTATAAGTTTTGCCAAAGACCCACAGTGTGGGGATGCTCTTTGGGAACCAGGATGCCTTGAGAGGACCATACATGACCAGACATGGAAGCAGGCTCATAAATTTATAAAAGGTGATAAGGATACATGCATTTCAAGGGGGGCAATACAGGAGCAGACTGATTGTGACAACAGGTCATCTCCATGTGGTCCTTGCTTTTATCATAGCCCAATGGGAGAGAGTACCAAGGAGTCCTGGTGTCTATTTAGTGAGGCGCTAAAACTAGTAAATGTAGCAGCTATGTTGACACACCACCGAATGGCACTGTTCGAGCTGCCACGAGGAATATATATAGTTTGTGGACATAATGCATATCGATGGTTGCCAGTAGGAGCCCAAGGTACATGTACGCTAGCTAGACTCCAGCCTGCTACCTGGGTATGGAGGATGATGAATTTCCCTACAGTAAAATACCCAAACATATGTTATATAAGAGGGATATTGAGAGATCAATTAAGGTCAAACCCCTGGTACACAACCCTTGGGAAAAGAAGTTTGGACTCTCACTTACAATTTTAGGGCTGGCCGTACATAATGCACATACTATAGAAAAATTAGCTGAATTATTTGACAATGTCACTGACTATGTATTTGACGCCTTGAATATAACATCTAATCTCATGGGCCAACTTGTCTTGATTACCAATCAGCACAGCATAGTTTTAGACTATCTAACAGCCTCACAAGGAGGTATGTGCCAGGTGGTAGGTCCTGCTTGCTGTCACTACATCGACCCAACTGGAGTGATGCAAGTGAAGCATGATCTGGAACAAGCAAAAAAAAAAAAAAGTTAAGGAGGAATTTAGAAAAGTCAACTCCGAGGAAGACTGGAATCCTCAATGGCCGGATTCGCTTAGTTGGCTGAATCCAAATAATTGGTTTAAGGGAATTGGAGGGTGGGCTTCAGGACTACTCCACACCCTATTAATGGGAACATTTATATTGTGTATTGTCATTTTATTGATTTATTTGTTTTATAGATGTGTTTTGTGTGTTGTCAACAAAATTACTTCAACTAATCATGTCCATGTCTTTTCTTCAAGGCCCATAGATAATTACAATGAAATAAGTCTGGAAGAGCTACAGCTACTCAACCTATGCACAACTCAATCATCCCCACTCCCTTCACCCAGAACAACAGAAGGAGATGTCCGGTGTGTGACGGATGGAACCCGAACATTTTAGATATTTGTGTCTATTGCGGAAACCCCTCGTTATCATCACCCAGTTAGTGGTAGGGAGAATTAGGGATAAATAGGGCAGGGCAAGGTTCCAGAGATCCCAGAGTCCCACCATCAGGGGCTGCTGGGATCATAGGGGTAGAATATCACAGATGAAGGGACAGGCTAAGGGACAGATAGAATGTCTTAAGAGTTTGTAAAAAAAGAGGGGAATTGTTAAAGTAACCGACTCCATCTTGTCACAATTATTAATGTAGCTGACTCCATCTCGTCTCTAAGCAAGCTTTTCCAACTGCTTAAGGACATTCCAGTATATGGGAGGGAGGTAGTGGGCAACAATACTGGTTTAGGTTGCCAAGGGCTAAAGGCGAGACCACACAAACCTCGTCCACACATTCCACCACAACTTGCTCGTTCTGTCCTGACATGAGGCTATCATGCCCTGTCATCTGTAAACTGATTGGTCAGTGTCCTATATCATAAATCTTTGATTGGCTTTGTGTTTGTGTATTTGTGTATAAATAAACACTGAGGAAGGGGAAACCCGGACTCTATTGTACACCAACTCTGTGTGTGCTTGATGTCCCCTGGCCGGTGAATCGCTTGAACCTTGACAACTTCATTTTCAGTAGAGGAAGCTACTCTAACAGTAGCTTATCTGAATACTTCATGCATTATGGGCAGTCTGAGGGGCCTTTTCTAGACAGGTAGGACAGATAGTTAGCTAAAAAAATCTATGAGAAATGCATATGAGTTATAATGTGATAATCAAAAGAGGAGAAAATGTGAAAAGAAAGTATTAACTCTGATTTCTTGTATTAATCAGTATCAGGGTTCTGGTTGATGTCTGGTTTCTTTCCACTTTCCTGCTTCTCCTCTATTAATATAACATTCAATAATCATCTGGCAATTATAAATAGGTTGTATTCCTAGTTGAGGGTTTGGATATGTCCATTTGGTAGGAAGGATGACATCATAGCTACAGAGTTGACCGTCTGATAGCCTAGCTCAACTGCCCATCTCTCCTGAAGACCCCTCAGCTTTTTGAGAGTTGGGTGGAGGACATCATCTCTGAAAGAGGGTCCCACAGATGCACCCTAGCAGTTTGAGCACCACTCCCACAAGAAGAGTCAATACCCTAAAAGCGTGATTTCACCGGGGATTACTCCGGGGTGATCCTTGTGCTGGGGTGTACCTCTGGCTGGCTGTCGTCATCCTTTTAGGTAGATAATGATGTGTGTGTGCTGTCAACAACTCCATAAAGATGTGTGAATGTTTAGATGAAATGGCTACTATGAGGTGGCCAGGAATGGATGTCTAACATCCCATGATCTATGCAGCTTATCTGGATACTTCATGCAGTATAGGCAGCCTAAGGGGCCTTTTCTAGACTTGTAGGACAGACAGTTAGCTAATAAATCAATGAGAAATCCATATGTGATAATGTAATGATGAAAAAGGGTGAAAAACATGAAAGAAATAAATATTTTCTGATACTCCTCCTGTCTGTAATCTAATTTTTATTCATATTATTAATATATTCTGTTATGCTTGAGAAAATTATTCTTATATACGCATGAAAACTTTTATAACAAGAAGACCTCATCTCTTGAAGACAGCGCAGAGCCTACCATCAGCGCTCCCACATTCCAAGAAGACAGAAGACAAGAAAGCACCTTCTCTTGAATATGACTGCTCATTGTGACAGGCTGTTTATCATGTTCAATACTACATGCTCTTTGCTTGCTGTATGTCACTACATTGTAATCTTACTTATAAGGGTATTCTGACTACATCAAGTTATACTCTATCCACAGGATAAGTTTTAACTATTAGATCGCTGGGACAACCATGAGATAGGGGGCTCCATGCTCTGCAGGGACCCTAGCATATGTAGCATGTGTAATGTTACTCCATTCATCTCTATGGCACCTGCTGAGCATAGCTAAGCACTTGTACTCAGCTATCTCTAGAAGTCCTATAGAGATGAACAGAGCAGTAGTACACATGCTCAACCTGCTGCTGCATTCATTTCAGGGGTCCCCACAGGGTACAGGTTCCCCATTCATGGGATCAGTGGCGGTTTCAGCAGTTGGGCCCCCATTGATCTAAAATTAAAAGAGATAAAGATGGAGTCAAGAAGATCCTATATCAGAAGCTTTGAATGGCCATTTAATGAGCTATATTGAAAATATTTTGAAATAAGGAATTACACCTGACAATCTGCCATGCATTTGTAGAGCAAGCAAGCATGAATATAAATCCAGAGCATCATGATTAGAGATAAGCAAATTTCTCAAAAATTCGATTTGGACGGTTTGCCAAATTTCACAAAAAGATTTGATCCAAATTTATTTGTGATGAATGGTGTTAAAAAACAGCTATTTCTTGGTTGCTAAGAGCCTGTATAGTGGTGTATAACACTGTACATTGCAGAAATATGCATAGGGAGTCCACTGTGCTAGTGAAACGGTACTGTGAGTCAGTTACGTGGGCCAAAACTGACCAAATAACTCAAATGTGAACTCAGCCTTACATGTCAATGTTAGCATCAGGTACAGTTTAAAGAACAGTGCAGTTGCCTAAGATTCTACTATAGAGTGAACCCCAGCTAAGTATGGCTCAATAACACACCATAGGTATGTGGTCAAACTAATACTGCAACGCCAACTAAAGGAAAAACACACCAGAACACCATCAATCAATATATAAATACAAACTTTATTAATCCAATAAAATACATATGTATTAAAATTAATTCATAAGTATAAAGAGATAGTCAAAGATGCAGTGACAATGTACACAGAAAATCAAAGAGTGCACCTGTCAGATTATCCACATAAATAGTCAGTACATAAATCCATATGCGTGCCAGATTACACCACTAAACTAGATTGATAAGTAAATAGCATACCCACAAGTTCTCAAACATATGAAGTGCATAGTGCTAGATATATACAAAGAGAAACCTATAATAGGGAAAGTAGGTAAGAGAAGGGGTACCAAAAGAAATTAGAAACCCCTCCCAGACAAAATAGTAAGCATAGGACAAACTAACAAAGAAAAATATCATGGATACCGACCAGTGCAGCCTCACCTCAACGCACGTTTGTCCAAATGGACAGTTTTTAGAAAGTCTTTTCTAAACACTGTCCCTAGGGCCTGTAACGTCTCTCCCTGCACTAAGTTCACTGTAAAATGGCACAGACCGGGCAGCAGGAGGCTTTTTATAGGGCTGTGACATCACAGGGGCTGGCTATCTGCTGATTGGCTATCTGCATGTCATTATGAGTGCTTCCTCACTGACAGACTTCTTACTTTCACTTTGTAACATGTGCAGCAGACAGTTTAGAAAAAATTTGATTCGTTACCAAGAAGCGCAAGGAAATTCGACTTCAGGGTGAACTGAATTTTTCGTGAAATTCGGATCGAATTCCACTTTGTGAACTTCGATTTGCTCATCTCTAATCTTGACATCAATATTATTTTAGTAAAGTTGTGTGTTATTGGCAGACTAACCACAATCTTATTGTGCTCTGTCTTCTCCCTTCTACCTCGGCATGGATGGGGTTAGAGGGGCACTGCATATATTGGAAACATGTTTGCAGTTATACCTGATACAGCACAAATGCCCGTCAGATGCTGATTTTGTTGCCTCAGTGATTATATTGTTTTCTAAGAATATTTGTGGCAATGAAAGTACTAGTGCTGTGAGGTATCTGTCTTGTCTGTTTCTGTTAAATACATAGCAAACCACAAATATGCAGTAAACCCTCTATAGACATGTGCGTGTTAGGCTACTTTCACACTTGCGCTTTCCCTTTCTGCTATTGAGATCCGTTGAATTGCTTATTGTGAATTTCCCCCAAGGCCTGCTATGTATTATAGAACGGTTTACTTGGGACATGACAAACCTATGATTTTGTTGTGTTATATGATTTGCTTCTGCTGTGTTTATCCGTACAAAGGATAAAATCTGGTCATATGCTATCCTAGGTACTGGGAACAAGCCCCAAAATAATCTTGATTCCATTGTTTCTCAATGGTGTAAGGGCCCTATTACACCTGCATTTTCTGTAGCCGATTGTTGGGAGGGAAGGGTTTGGCAGCAATCGTGCCAATACTACACTGCCAGATCATTACTACGCTTGTTAGCGACGATAATCTTCACAATTATCTTCTGGCGTAATAGGGCCTTTCTAATGTATTGTTACTACCCATATTCCTTCCTTTGCTGGCTGGAGTAATTTTTTTCATCGCATTATACACTGTTCGTTCCTATGGTTACAACCACCCTGCAATTGATCAGCGATGGCCATGCTTACACAGTATAGGAAAAAGTTCCAGCCTCTCTGGTGGCTGGGATCGTGGGAGCTCACATAGGCTGGTGTTTTTTTTTTTTAATATAGTGTGCAAGCATGACCACCACTGCTGGATTGCAGGGTGATCATAACCATGGAAACAAGCAATGTATAATATGATAGGGAAAATGAATCCAGCCACCAAAGGAGGCAATATGGACAATCACAATACATTAGTAAGTGCCTTGTATTACCTTTCTCTACATGATAAATGCCAATGTTGAAGTGACACAACCCCTTTAAGGCATTTGGGAGGAAGAGCTAATATATTGTATTATGGAAGTTGCGGCATCGTGTAGTGTTCCCTGTATTTCTCAGATCAGCCCCAGGACGGCCCCCGACACTCTTGCCACTTGGGAGCAGTAAAGGGAGTAAAAATGTCTGTGCGACACAATGCTGTCACACAGGAGATAAAAAAGTAGCCAAATGGAGGTTTGAGGCTTTTTTTTTTAATCTCCATTTGACTTATTAGGATGGAAGATTACTTCTGGCTACCAAACGGCCCTACCTAAATCCCGCCAAATAAAACTCAGAGACTTACTCCTTGGTGTAAGGCCATAGCAGCTGATTTATTAATAAAATAAATTATAACAGTATAAAACTTTTTTAATAATACGAATTTAAACACACGTAATAAAGTGCAATAACAATACAATCTCGACATAATACAACCTACCCCTCATTATAACTTCCCATATTGTGAAAGGATCCTAGAAGGCAACCCAAGCATG
Organism: Rhinella marina; assembly: GCA_900303285.1. NCBI lineage: Eukaryota > Metazoa > Chordata > Amphibia > Anura > Bufonidae > Rhinella > Rhinella marina. The sequence continues at coordinate 11,711 of ONZH01014467.1, forward strand.
CTGCATACTGCAGTAACCACCTCCACTTGTATTGCAACCTTAACCTTGGCCGCACTCACCAGCCCAAGGACACGAAATTCTCCAATACAAATATACCCCTGTAGGCCTTTTAGCCCAAACAGGAACCCCCAGCCTTCAGCTTACCAAACCATGATATTCAAGCTCCAACGTGTCATGCACCTATTAACCATTGTTTTTGCCTTCCAGGATCCCCCCATTTACCTGCCCCGCTACAACTAAGAGTAATCTGACCCCTTCTAACAAGGGAAGGGTGGGCAGGACAACTCATCAAGGTTCCAACTATACTACAATGACAAACCCCCAACCCTGCCTTATGTAGAGCCCGCCAAACCCCCTTAACCTCCGCCCCCCTTACAACCAATCAGGCACCTTCCCCTATTTTAAACAAATTAACCCCTTCCTGCCTTCAAACTTTCCCCTAAGTCAAGCCACACTTCGCTACGGCTACACCCCGCTCCATTGCTCTACTTCTTGTTACTTTTTTATGACCTCCCCAAAGTGCACATGAGATTTTGAAATCTCATTTACTTTGCTGGTTCTGTATTACACTGCGTTTTTTCCACATGTAACAACCGCACAAAATCCGCAATGTGTGCAGTTACCTCAGGCCTCTTTCACACAAGTGATACGGATTGTGTCAGGATCTGTTCAGGGAAAACCTGATGGTTTTGCAGCAAGTTCAATCAGTTTTTTTTCTGCAATTGTGTTCAGTGTTTGCCTTTTTTCTGTCTGGATTGTTGACTTCCTCGGATGGAAGACCCATCCGCTACAACGCTTGACTTGGTGTAAAAGGCCGTAGCAGCACAATTTATTAACAATACAATTATCACCATAAAATTTTGCACATATCTCATAAACAGTGCTGACATTAAATCCAACATGTAAGGGGGGCGTGACTGGACATGGAGGAGTGAGGACGCTTACCACAAGAGCTCCGCTCCATCCCCTGCTACAATCTGTTCCCATCCACTCATGACTATGGGCAAATCGACAAAGGAGGGTCGAGCAAGGCCAGCTGCTCCCCTGGATCTCTCTCAGGGTGACCTTAATGAATATTTCGCCAGGTATCCCTCTTCTTCCACAGGGAGCCTGGCGGGCCTTCCTGCTGGCGTGCAAGATGGCGGCGGCGCTTCCCTCCGACACGGTACTGCAACCCCCCGGCTCCTCCCTATATGTCTCAGCTACGGGGACGCCGCTCTCAGTCGGCGCCCCCGATCCCCTCACCTGACGGCCTGCAACAGCGGAGCTTCACCTCTCCGCTGCTTCCGGGAGGAGACATGGAGGAGCCCGGGCAGCGTGAGAGTGACGGCCACGTGTGTCCAGATGACGCAGCTCCGGCTCCCAGGGGCGCTGTGAGCAACTCGGCGCCTACCTCTCTGCAAGACTCCAGGCAAGTACTGCCTCAACTGGGGCCCCTTCTGGTTTCCCCAGCAAACAATGGACCCATCAGCTGTCCTGCAATGCCCCTTAGTGCCGCAGCAGCCCCCTTCCGCCCTCTTGGAGCGGCCCCCTTTCCCATGAGGGTGACATCTCCTCGATCCCAGCTCATAAGGGATCACCAAGTGGGCCCCAACAACTTGGATATAGCCCAATCTCTCCAGACCGGCATCCTTCCACTCACCCATTCCCCCACAGCGGTGGCCAGGGGACCTCTATCACCGCCCTCCTCTCCAGACCCCTCACTGGCGGCATCTCCCCACTGGTCCACGGGATCCTCCTGGGAAGGTTCCCGTCGGTCGGCCTCTGATGAAGGTTCTAGGGCTAAGGCTTTGGGCCCTGAAGCCCCCTCTAACGCGGCCTCTGGCTTGGCCTCACCGCCTCAGCAAAACATCTCCTGGCCTCCCACTGTACTTGGGTTGACAACACCTGATGACAACTCCAGACCACCTACTATGGCGGATCTACGTGCTCTTATACATTCTCTACCCACAAAAGCAGATCTATCTATTTTTGCTGCTAATATACTGCAGGAATGTAAGCAGGAATTCTCTCAACTTCACACAGATATGTCTGCTCTCTCTGACCGAGTAGATACGATTACGCAAGAACATACCACTTTGGCTGCTGAGGTTAAGGCCTTGCAACTTACAACACAAGCTCACGGAGAGCACATGGTTGCCCTCCAGCAACATCTTGATGACATTGAAAACCGAAGTCGCCGAAACAACCTTCGTATACGGGGACTGCCTGAATCAGTCACTACCCCGTCCCTACTATCTACGGTGGTAGTAATCTTTAATGATCTCCTGGACCGTCCCCCTACCACCCCAATTGAGATTGACAGAGTTCACAGAGCCCTGCACCCCCCTGCACTGGACAGCTCTAGACCTAGAGATGTTATCTGTCGCATTCACTTCTACGCGATCAAGGAGCAGATCCTTTACAGGGCTCGCCAACATCCCTCGATGACTTTTGACGGGGCTCCCATCATGATACCACAAGACCTATCCCGTCACACCCTGGCACAGCGTGCCGCCTTGAAGCCTCTTCTCACTATGCTCCGAGACCACGACATCCCATACCGCTGGGGCTACCCCTTTGCGCTTATCGCTGGTCACAAAGGCCAATCCGCAACACTCCGGAGTCCTATGGATCTTTCCTCCTTTCTCCATAAGCTTGAACTCCCAATAGTGAAGCTTAGGCCGTGGCTCCCATTGCTCACAGCATCTTCTGGCTCCTTTCAACGTTTGCCTTCATCTCAAGTTCTGGGAGACAAGGACTTGGGAATGCCGACTTGTTCCCCCAGAAGAAGACGTCAAAATATCCGGGACTCGTCTCGTTCCCCCTTGCAAGTGCCACACAACTAAGATCTCTGCCTTACAGGACTCTAACTGTTCAGATTTGTATTCCCCATGGTTCTAATTAGATCACCCATTCTAAATGTTTGCCTTTCAGTTAGCTGTTGTTCTCTATTTATAGCTTCGTGTTGAGTGGAGGGTTGTCAAATGTTACTTACCTTGTTTCATTGTTGGGGGACTCTCTTTTGCGTGACCGCTACATACCCCAAACCGGCTGAGGTGCTCGCCTGGGATCTGGTATTCCCGGTGACTGCCTCTACTGACCTACTGGTCTTTTCCTACTACGCGGTGTTTATACGTGATTAGTTAAAAGGTACCGTAACCGACTTTATAGTCTTATAAGAAGCTTATTCTAGTTAATTTGGTTCTTTTTATTTTCTTTTATTTTTATTTTGATTATCTCTCCCCCCCTAAACTCTTTCCTCTTGTGTCTTCCTATACCCCTGACCATGTCTTCCTTGAAGTTTGCGTCTTTTAATGCCAAGGGTCTCAACACCCCGGAGAAAAGGTCGCAAGTTCTTCACCATTTTCACCGGCAACAGGTACAGCTTATCTGTTTTCAGGAAACCCATTTCAAAAAAGGTGCTGCTCCTAACATTCGACATAAATACTATACAACCTCGCACTTCGCTAATTCTGAGCTGAATAAAACCAAAGTGGTCGCCATAGCGATAGGTGCTCAGTTGTACGATTGATGCCGAAGCTAGGTACATTATACTTTCCCTCCTTATCAGTGGCCATGAGTTCACTTTCCTCAATGTTTATGCCCCTAATCAAAATCAGGTCTCTTTCCTTACTGACTTCATGGACAAAGTACTCCCCTTGGCGCGAGGCACAGTAATATTGTGTGGGGGCCTGAATTTAACTTTAGACCCCACCTGGGATAACTCCTCGAGGCGGGCTGCGCTTTCCTATCATGCAATTAAGAAAGTTAAACGGGCATTCCTACAATTGCAGTTAGGTGACGCATGGCGTATTCAGCACCCTACAGACAGAGATTACACCTATTAATCTCCACCTCATTCTTCATACAGCCATATTGACTACATACTAGTTCAACACCTGGCCCTGGCCTGGTTAGAGTCCACCCACATAGGCAATATCCTGTGGTCCAACCATGCACCAATATTCTGTTCTCTTAACCCTTTCGCGCCCGGAGGTTTTTTCGGTTATGCATTTTCGTTTTGCGCTCCCTGCCTTCAAACAGCCATAACTCTTTTATTTTTCTGTTCACATAGCTGTATGAGGGCTTGTTTTTTGAGGGACAAGTTGTACTTTCCAACGCCACCATTTAATATTGCATATGGTGTAGTGGGAAGCGGGAAAAAAATTCCAAACTGGGTGAAATTGCAAAGAAAACGCTATTCCGCTACAGTTATACGGGTTTCTTATTTATAGCGTTCGATGTGCATTAAAACTGATCCGTTACTTTCATTCTACTGGTCAGTACGAATCCGGCAATACCTAATATGTATAGTTTTTCCTGCGTTTTCATAGTGATAAAATAATTAGAAAGTTGCCCTTTTTTTTTTTCCTTGTCAAATCTTGACCCCTATAACTTTTTGGTATTTATGTGTACAGAGCTGTATGGGGGCTCATTTTTTGCGGGACGATCTGAAGTTTTTATTGATACCATTCTGGGGTGTGTATGACTTTTTAATCACTTTTTATTTAATTTTTTTTAGAAAAAAAAAGCGACAAAAAACGGCAAATCGCCATTTGGACGCTTTTTTCCGCCACACAATTCGCCGTATTGGAATTTTTTTTTATATTTTAAGTATGGGCGTTTTCGGTCACGGTGATACCCATGATGTCTATATTTATTGTTATTTAGGTATTTATTTAATTATACGGAAAGGGGGGTGATTTGAACTTTTATATCTTTTTTTTTTATATATTTTGTAACATTTTTTTTAATTTTTTTTTACTATTTGAAAGCTCAAATATGGGCTTATATATTGTGGCTTTTTTTTTTTCTTTATGAGCAATCAGGGATTTTATAGACTCAGAAATCAAAGAATTGCTCATTTCTTATCCTGGCCTGCCATCTAGTGGCCAGAATAAGAATTGCACTTTGAAAACTGTAATCCTCACCAGCGAGGATTACAGTTTTCATATGGTGTACAGACACCCCGATCGGCCACACGGGGTGTCCGTACACCACCCGGAAGCGAATGCTTCCGGGTTGAGACGCAACCAGATGCCGTGATCACGTATGATCACGGCATCTAAACTCCCAGGAAGACGCCGCCGATGGCGGTAAGTAGCGGCAAGTCTCTTCTATTAGAAACAGCAGAGACTTGCCGGCCATGACGCCCGCCGCACTTGCGAGCGGGCGCCATGTGCCCGCATCGCCCCAGCAACGTACATGTACGGCGCTGGGTGCGAAGGGGTTAAAGTCCCTAATCTTATGAAAGGTCAGTGGACATGGAGACTGAATGAGTCCCTCCTTCTTGACACAGTCTGTGCTGCAGATATCTCCCAAACCATCACTAACTTCCTATCTGATCATTCACAAGATACCACCTCCCTACCTATACAATGGGAGGCTCTCAAATGTGTTTTGCGTGGTGTCTTTGTTAAACATGGGGCCCGTCTCAAGAGGGAGAAAGCTCATTTGCTCACTTTGGCATTGCAAAAAATTGCCTCTCTTGAACTGGCCCACAAACGCGCTCTCCCCCAATCCATTCTCCGTGATCTTCAAAATGCTCGCCTGGAGGCCAAGCGTCTGCTGGAGACCTCTTATAGGCGAATGATGCAGTCGTGTCGTAGCAAATTTTACGAATATGGAAATAAAAGTGGGCGAATGTTGGCCAGGGCCTTGAGAGGGCAACTTGCTACCTCCCATATCCCAGTAATCAAACGTCCTAATGGCTCTTTGGCCCACACTACTCCGGATATTGCAGCTTCCTTTCACACTTTTTATTCTACTCTCTACAACTTACCGCCCTCTACTAACCAACAGGACCCTCCTCTCTCCTCGGCCACCCGTCTATCTGTAGAGGACTCAGCATCTCTGGACACCCCCTTCACATCAGGTGAACTACATGAGGTATTCAAGTCCTTGCCTGGGGGGAAAAGCCCGGGCCCAGACGGTCTCATAGCTAAATTTTACAAGATGTTTTCTTCTTCTCTCTCCCCCATCCTCCTCAAGGTCTTTGATTCAGTGTCAGCAGGACTCTCCTTCCCGCAGACCACAGAAGCTCATATAGCAGTTATTCCTAAACCAGGCAAGGACCCGCAGGCTTGTGCGAGTTATCGCCCCATATCCCTTTTGAATGTGGATCTTAAAATATTTGACAAATTAATAGCGAATCGCTTGAATTCATTTTTGCCTTCCTTAATTCACCTTGATCAGGTAGGGTTTGTGCCAGGAAGGGAAGCTAGGGACAATACTCTAAAGACTCTAGATATTATTCATTATGCTCAGACCCATCAGATCCCCCTTATGATTCTTTCACTTGATGCGGAAAAGGCCTTTGATCGTATATCGTGGCCAGCCCTCTGCACCACGCTATCACATATAGGTCTAGACCCTTGGCTCACGTCCAAAATTCTTGCATTATATCAGACACCATCTGCAAGAATTAAAATAAATGGCACACTCTCTCCCGCCCTTTCAATACATAATGGAACTCGTCAGGGGTGCCCGTTATCCCCCTTGCTATATGTTTTAGTTATGGAACATCTCCTATCAGCAATCCGAGAAAACCCAGATATTGCCGGCATCACTATTGGCGGCACTGAATACAAATCTTCGGCCTTCGCAGATGACCTTTTGTTATACATCACTAACCCTCTCCTCTCCCTCCCCTCTCTGCAGAAAGAAATATCTCGTTTTGGACTATGGTCTAATCTCAAAATTAACATGTCCAAGTCCTCTGCCTTAAATGTCTCATTATTCCAAACCCTGGTATCCAACTTACAATCCTCTATCCCCTTCACGTGGCCTGCTCAAGGTATCTCTTACCTGGGTGTTAAAATCCACTCCGACCTATCGAAATTATATAAAGATAATTTTGCTCCTCTTCTCTTTAGTTTTCAAAAAGATCTAGATAGTTGGCACCGGAAAGATTTCTCTTGGTTTGGTAGAATAAGCATCATCAAGATGAATGTTCTCCCAAAACTGCTCTACCTCTTGCAAACCATTCCAATATGCCTGCCTGCTACATACTGGGCCCAACTACGTAGATGTTTCACAAAGTTCATTTGGGCTCCAGGCAGGCCGCGTATACACTGGGATTTTCTTACCCGCCCCAAGGATGAGGGAGGGTTAGGGTTACCGGATTGTAAATTGTACTACCGTCAGTGGCGTAGCTATAGGGGTCGCAGCGGTCGCAGTTGCGACCGGGCCCCTAAGCCAGGGGGGCCCCGAGGGCCCCCCTTGCCACTTGCAGGGCCGCACCGCCAATTAGCCGGGTGCGGTGCGGCCCTGCGGACAGTTGCGGGCGGCGGTGGGGCAGAGGGAGATGAGCTCTTCCATTGTGGAAGCGCTCATCTCCATAGTCATCTGTATCGCCGTCCTCAGGACGGCGATACAGATGCCTGTATTCTACTGCGGGGCAGGGGAGGGAGAGGCGTCTCCCCTGCCCGTTCCTCTGATAGGCTGCAGGCACTGGGCCTGCAGCCTATCAGAGGCCGGCTCAGGCGGCGCGATGACGTCATCGCGCCGCCTGAGCCGTACAGCGCGGGACACAGGCCGGAAGAGGCCTGCATCGCATCGCATCGCTGACAGCTCCATGGAGGTAAGTATTAGTGTTTATTTTTTTATTGTAGCAAGGACCGGAGCTCTATTGGGGGACATGGGGGCATTTTTACTAGCACATGGGGGGCACTGGGGGCATTTTTACTGGCACTGGGGGCACTTTTACTGTCACATGGGGCATTTTTACTGGCACATGGGGGCACTGGGGGCATTTTTACTGGCACATGGGGGCACTTTTACTGGCACATGGGGGCATTTTTACTGGCACATGGGGGCACTGGGTGCAAATTACTGGCACTTGAGGCATTTTTATTGGTACTGGGGGCACTTTTACTGGCACATGGGGGCACTGGGGGCATTTTACTGGCACCTGGGGCATTTTTACTGGCACCTGGGGGCATTTTTACTGGCACCTGGGGGCATTTTTACTGGCACATGGGGGCATTTTTACTGGCACATGGGGGCATTTTTACTGGCACATGGGGGCACTGGGGGCATATTACTGGCACTGGGGGCATTTTTACTGGTACTGGGTGCACTTTTACTGGCACATGGGGGCACTTGGGGCATTATACTGGCACATGGGGGCACTGGGGGCATTTTTACTGGCACTGGGGGCATTCTTACTGGCACATGTGGGCACTGGGGGCATTTTTACTTGCACATGGGGGCACTGGGAGCATTTTACTGGCACTGGGGGCATTTTTTACTTGCACATGGGGGCACTGGGAGCATTTTACTGGCCCTGGGGGCATTTTTACTGGCACATGGGACACGAGGGCATTTTTACTGGCACTGGGGCCATTTTTACTGGCACATGGGGGCATTGGGGACATTTCTTACTGGCACATGGGGGCAATGGGAGGCATTTCTTACTGGCACTTGGGGGCATTTTTCTGGCACATGGGGCATTTCTTACTGGCACATTGAAAGCATTATTACTTCTGGGGCACAGTGGGGACATTAGTACTGTTGGGGGCACTATTACTAACAAGTGCACTCTGGCAGAGAATTATTAGTTGGGACTTTGGGGGCACCCTGGCACAGTATCAGCGCAGTTATTTCTGGGGGACGTTATGTTCACACTATTACTGTCAGGGGCACTATTTGCTGGGCGCAGTTATTTTAGGACACTGTGCCAATAATTATTGAAGGGCACTATCTGTGTGGTACTAGTGGCACAGTACTGGGGGTGGTAGGATGATTTGTCCAGAAGACGGGAGGATGATGGAAAAGTAGTAAACTAAGATTTTTTTCTGTCTAACTGCAGAGATGAGAAATGGCTGAAAAATGGCGTCTGGTCTAAAAGGAGATGAGGAAAGAAAAGATCTACATCCGAGGAGACGTCACTGGATGTACGAGGTATGAGGCGCTGTATTATACTGGATGTAAGAGGTATGGGGCGCTGTATTATACTGGATGTAAGAGGTATGGGGCGCTGTATTATACTGGATGTACGAGGTATGGGGCGCTGTATTATACTGCATGTACGAGGTATGGGGCGCTGTATTATACTGGATGTACGAGGTATGGGGCGCTGTATTATACTGGATGTAAGAGGTATGGGGCGCTGTATTATACTGGATGTACGAGGTATGAGGCGCTGTATTATACTGGATGTAAGAGGTATGGGGCGCTGTATTATACTGGATGTAAGAGGTATGGGGCGCTGTATTATACTGGATGTAAGAGGTATGGGGCGCTGTATTATACTGGATGTACGAGGTATGGGGCGCTGTATTATACTGGATGTAAGAGGTATGAGGCGCTGTATTATACTGGATGTAAGAGGTATGAGGTGCTGTATTATACTGGATGTAAGAGGTATGGGGCGCTGTATTATACTGGATGTAAGAGGTATGGGGCGCTGTATTAGGCTACATTCACAGGAACATTGTGTTTTGCAGTCTGCAAATTGCGGATCCGCAAAAAAAGGATGATGTTCCGTATGGCATCCGTTTTTTTTGCAGATCCACTGTAACAATTCCTATCCTTGTCCCCAAAACGGACAAAAATAGGAATGGACATACAGATGCGGACAGCACACAGTGCTCATTTAAGTGAATGGGTCGTGTGAATGTAGCCTTACCCTGTATGTTCTGTAGTGATACACGTAATGTTAGGAGGTTAGGTTAGGGTGAGAATTTGGCATGGAAGGGGGTTTCAATTTTTGACTTGGCCGGCAGAAAAGCTAGGTGCACCAGCGCTGGAGGAAGGGGGGGGGGCCCAAGCTGAACTCTTGCACCAGGGCCCATGAGCCTTTAGCTACGCCCCTGACTACCGTTCCTGTGCATATGCCGCTTGTTGGACATGTTCCGAAAGCTTGGGTCAAGGTAGCTGTGGAATGCTCCCCTGTTGTTCTAACAGTTGTCCCTTAGCTGATGGGCCCTCTGCGGGATCGCTTATCCTCTATCTCCTTTACACCAAAACACACCTTTGGAATCCTGGACTCGATAGGTCCAAATTGTTCTCTTATTGATCCCCTAGGGCCTCTTACCCCGGTGACAGACCACCCTTCATTTCCTCCAGGAACCTCAACTCACTCATTCCTTAATCAATCTAAAACCCAACCAGTAAGATTCTGTCAGGTACTTTCGGAGTCCTCCTTGAAGCCTTTATCCTCTATACTGAATGATGCTGACCCCTCCCCTCTGCATCATTTTTAATACCTCCAACCAGGGGCATAGCTATAGGGGGTGCAGAGGTAGCAGTCGCTACCGGGCCCAGGAGCCTGAGGGGGCCCAAAGACCCTTGTGCTGTATAAGAAGACACATACAGCACTGAGGAAAGAGGGGCCCAAGATGAACTCTTGCACCAGGGCCCATGAGCCGTTAGCTACGCTCCTGCCTCCAACTCAAACATTTCCATGCCGCAATCCGCCATACTCATAAGCTCTCCAGGAAGTTGACAAATTTTGAACAGTTCTGTTTAGCACCATCTGGGGTTTTCCCTGACATTTCATCCCTATACAAACTGCTTCTTCAACAGAGAACTACTCATCCACCATCTTTCTGCAGAGCATGGGAGGCTGACCTAGGTATCCAACTGACCCAAACTCAATGGCAGAAATGCTACCAGCTCTCACACAAGGCTCTGATATCTACAAAATCCCAAGAAACTTGCCATAAAATAATATCACGCTGGTATAGGGTGCCCTCACTTCTGCACAAATGGTTCCCCTCGGTCTCCGATCTTTGCTGGAGATGTGGCATGGGAGAGGGAACCCTGCTCCATGTATGGTGGCACTGCCCGGTCTTGCGTACTTACTGGGACTCCATCCACAAAGCTATATGTGAAGTAACAGGTATCCCATTCCCGAATTCCCCTGAAGCTTTCCTACTGTATGTTTTTGACTTAAACATTCTGGCATACAAAAAATCTCTCCTTAAATATCTTATCCAAGCGGCTAAGACGGTGATCCCTCGCCACTGGAAGGAAACGGCCCCACCTACCGTAGAGGAATGGTTTGAGGAGGTTATGTTACATCAGAGAATGGAAGAACTGATCATTCAAAATTCTCGGGAGTTGGATCATTTTCTAAAAGTGTGGGGCCCTTGGGACGCTTTTCGTTCCTCGAGTGCATATCAAAACATATGAACATACTGAATAAGATTCCTCAAATTATTCCTCTCACCCAGTCCCCTTTGTCTTAGTCCCACCCCTTTGTGATCTCCCCCCCCCCTTTTTTTTTTATGTCGGTTATTCACAGGTTGGCAAACACCGATTTGCATGCTAGTGCCTTACTTAGTCTTACTGACCGCCATTGCTGTACTCACCCCTGGTATTTCCTAAGGGTTAACGTTTTTCTTTCTATATGATTACTGTTTGCAAGTTTTCTTCCCAAAGAAGACAAATATGACACGTATGTCTTGGTTTTGAAACTAAATGCTTTATTCATTGATTTGTTTGTTACTGTACATGTTTGAAAAAAAATAAACTCAATAAAACATTTGAATTATAAAATAAATAGAAAAAAAAATAAAAATCCAACATGTAAACCTTTTTCCCAACTTCCCTCCCCAAGAATACTCATACATGACGAGAAGGGAATCCAAGTAAACTGTATTCGCCACTCGCGAACCTCCACTTGTAATCCAATCTTACTCTTGGCCGCACTCTCCGACCCAAGGGCACCAACTCCTCAAAATTATACCCCTGCAGGGCTATTAGCCCAAACAGAATTCCCAGCTTTCAATTCACCACAAACCTTCTATGTGCATGCCCAAAGAGAGCCATGCACCGATTCCAAGTTTTTGCCTTCCAGGATACCTCCTGTTTTTATCTGCCACCAGACAAACATCGGTGTCACCTCACCTATGTTCGTCCCTCCACCTTAAAGGCTGTCTCCAAACCATCCTGTAAGCCCAAAGCCCACAGATCCAACCCCACATAATTTAGATGGACACCATCGTTCTGCAAAAATAATGTCGACGCCTCCTCCAAATCCTTATGCCGGACCACAAAACCTCCCTGTCGCCTCACAAAACGACCCACCTCCTTATTAATTTTTGCCCATGCTTTATTCAATTTTTCCACTGACCTTGCAAACCGCCACACCCGGCGCGCCACTATATCTGACCAGACCACCAACAAAGAAGGGAACTCCACCTATAACCACAATAAATCTATCTTAATATCCCTAATGACATCCCTGGAGTGACGGATCCCAAGATTATGCCCTCCGGCATGCAACACCACAGTATCCGGGGGACAATCCAACGAAACATAAAAACAAAATTCAGGAAGCACACCCCCCCACAACGGGCCACGTAAGCCAATCCACCGAACCTGTAATTCGCCTTCCAGTCCTACGGACATCCACTCACGGGGAGGACCCTGCAAAAACAGAAGAAAAAAAAAACATATAAGTAACATATAACCAAAACAGGCACTCTTTATTTTGAAAAGTAAAACCCCCGATGAAAAAGCTACAACTCGTTCCCACTCGGATCTAAATGCGACAACAAGTGTGGGCGAATGTATGAATGAAAACAGGCAGATTCCCATCTACCTATTCACCGAATCACATCATCACCCAAACCCTACCTAGACGCCTCAGTAGCCGCTCCTATACGAAAGGAGTGAGAGGCAAACTCCCCTGCCAGCAAACCTCCCGCCGATAAACACTTTTGGAACACCGCTACAAACTAAAAACGAGACAAGGCCATCCCATCGTGATGCACCAACAGGGGCCCAGCAACCGCCAGTCACATACCAAAAAATTCATGAACACATCGTACTGGACTAACTACAGATCCCGCTAGAGGCCACAGCAAAAAACGCATTCCTTTACCCTTGGGATCCGTCTTTGACTTATGCACAAAACATTGTAACCCTTCTGACCAAGCAAAAGGTCATCTCGGTGCCAACTCCCATTCGACTACTCGCCACCAACTCCGATACCCGAAAAGCCCTGGCCCCGCCCGGCAATGTGTTCAGTGACGTCACCGGCTGTAATGGGCCGGCTTTAGCGCTGCCCTAGCCGTTTAACCTCAGGATAGGTCATCAATATCAGATAGGCAGGAGTCCAACACCCGGCACCCCTGTCAATCAGCTGTATGAGGAGATAGTGGACACAGTGCACACGTGCCATCTCTCCTCTCTCTTCCTGTCCACTGTTGCTGTTCCACAGATACAAAGCAGCGGACAGGAAGAGAGAAGATTCGGGAGAAAAAAACATCTAGAACTGCCTTTGGATCCAGTAACTTACCACTAGGGTATCTTTATTTCAATCAAAATCTGCTCTGATGGGCCCAAGGAACCTCAGTCTGACTATGCAGTTGTCTGTCAATTATAATTTGATTCTTGTCAAAATCACTCAAATCCTTACTCCTTTTTCCTGCTTCCAGTACATCAACTTCAGGCCTAACTGTTCACTTGCCATCTTATATGTATAATCCACAATTGACATTGTCACAAGATAATGTTATTCAGTTCACCTATAGTATGTGGTTTCAATGTGATGGTTAATCGGTGTATAATGTACTGTGCACCGCAGTTGGGTAGCCATATAGCAGAGCAAGTTTTTATTGCAACTAATTTTGATGCCCTATCCTTAGGATAGGCCATCAGTGTTTGATTGCTTGGAGTCTACCACTTCCCTTTCATAGTATACACAGGTACAATGCACAGCCCCTTTTTGCAGATCATGTCCAATTCTAATAGGCCACACGTCCTTTTCATGACACGGCACTGCCCCCTCAGTGTACATCTGTCACGTGCCGAAGGCCCACACAAGACCTCCGGGACATCTTTCATACTGACACGTGCCGCAGGTCCACACTAGACCTCAGGAACGACATGCAAACAGCATACAAACAGAGCCAAACCAGGAACCCACAGAGTACTATAACACAAGGTAAACAAGGAACACCAAAGTAAAGCAGGTAAGCAAGGGTGGAAACACTCCACAGAACCAAGTGTACCAAGGGCCAGAACAAAACCCAGAGGGCCAAGAGACAGTGAGCCACGTTCTTCACAGAGCCCCTGGTGGTGGGGATGAACTGGGCCGAGGGCTCACTGCTAGCACCTATAGGAAGGTCCCGGAACACTAGGCCCAGTGAAAACAGACAAACCCCAGAACTAGACAAATGGGACAAAACAGAAGCAGATGCCTAGACCCCAAACAGAATGGAAGCTTGGAGGTCTCAGGCAAAGCTGCACACAAACACGTTGTCCCCCCTCCTGGGAACACAGGGACCCTCTCACGAAGGCAGGACACACACTAGAACAAAAGCAGTAGCACACTGCAGGACAGACAAGGAACAGAAGACATCAGAAGCAGTTAAGCACTGCCAGGCTAACAGATGCAGTAAGGCACTGCTAGGCTAGACATAGGACAGGTACAGAGAACAGGAACAAAAGCACAGGCAAGGATAAACATCAAAATACAAAGTCACCGAACAGGTAGAAAAGATCAGACAATGAAATACCAGGGGATACCACAAAGGTAGATGACAAACTCCCCGGCAAGGCAGCAGGGGGAAACACCCAGGAAGGCACAGAGACTGACAGAACCTCCCTGGGTGAGCAGCACAGTGCAACACCCAGCAAAACATAAAATCAACTGCCCAAGCCCCAAAGCTCACAGATGGAAATTGCTAACGAGGGCACCTGAAAGCCATGCCCAGGAGCAGACCAGGGGAATTAATCCCAACAGAGCCAGGAGACCAGAAACACAATACACAGGCAGGAGTGCAGGACGTTGCCCATGGCAACCAGAACACATGGACACAGAAACAGACAAGAGGGGAAAACATACATGGGCACGGTTCACTCTAGACACCGCAGCCAGCACGCAGTCAAGAGCAACCAGCATACACAAGTTACCACCTACAGCCAGTACGCAAAAAACATGCAGCCAGCCTACACGGCTAAAACTGTCACGGTAACCGCACCGTGACAACATCTGATCCTACACACAGGTTCATGGAAGACTGTGATACGGGAAGTGGCAGAAAGCTTCTGTGATGCCCAGGAGATTTGCCAAATCATGCAAGAGATCTCTCCATTTTCAGGAGCCTCCTGGATTTTTTTCTTTTCTTTTTGCTTGTTAGTTCAAATATAGAATTAAACATAACAAAATAAAATAAAATACAAAAGCAAAGAAATTCAAATTAAGAAAAATTTTCCAAGTTTTCTGTAAATTTGGGATTATTTTTTTTATAAACAACATTAACCAATATCTTGAAGTATTATGTATCACGAGAAAAGAGTCTCTTAATGGCTTGGATAAGTAAAAGCATTCCAAAGTTACATTAAGTGACACATGTTAGATTATTAAAAATAGGCCCTGTTAGGAATATGAAAAATAACAGAAACGGGGAAAAAGCCCACTACTGGGATTAATAATAATGCCTATTCATAGCATAGTGCAATAACAAAAAAAAAATGTTTTTTTTTCTTTAACCATATATGTCCCCTGCTATAAACAAAAAAGTAGAAACATTTCAGAGGAAAATTAGCAAAAGTTTGGACACTAACAGGAAATTTAATTTGCATGAACCCTACCAACACTTTGCTATGGGGGTAATAATTGGTCCTTTAATCAGGAAAATGCAGTACACCTCACAGCCACAAACATCAGTTGTACTGTACTCAGGGCTCAGGCTGTTGTGTGCTCCTCTAGTCCCAGGCTGCAGAGAACAGAGAGCTGCTGATTGGTGGATTTGAATCTGTTCAACCAATCAGCACTTCCCCTCAGAAACATGAATGATGATTGCTGTTACAAACTGTCATGCCTGGTTGCCGACTACAGGAGGAGGAAGATGTCTCTCAGCTTTGCTGCATCTGACAACTCCTCTGTCAGCAA
The DNA here is from genome assembly GCA_900303285.1 of Rhinella marina. Taxonomy (NCBI): domain Eukaryota; kingdom Metazoa; phylum Chordata; class Amphibia; order Anura; family Bufonidae; genus Rhinella; species Rhinella marina. The sequence goes on from ONZH01014467.1 coordinate 27,546, forward strand.
GGGAGAAGCAACCACGTGTGTAGGGAAGTCTGTGACCCCTCTTCAGATCATGGTAAGTTCTCAGTCAGACATTGCAGGAGGGGGATCTGGAAGGTTCCATTACTGCACCAGGGAACTCTATGGGAAGATTTATGTGTATGAAGAGGTCATCTAAATAACTATAAATTATGAGTGGACGTTATTCATAGCAGCCAATAAGGTTCCAGCTCTCAGACCATTTGGAAAATGCCTTTGGTTCATCTATTCACAAACCCATTTATCTTACTGGTCATTGCCCTGTCTTATTGGTCACTTTCTTATCTTACTGGTCACTATCCTCCCTAATTTAATGATCACTGCCCTATCTTACTGGTCACTTCCATATCTTACTGGTTTCTGACCTATCTTACTGCTTACTATCTGCTCTATCTTACTGGACAATGTTCTCCCTATTTCACTGGTCACTGGTCAGACAAACAACACCAGACATGTACCTCATGATAAATTAAATGTATCCCCTTGCTATTGATAAAGCTCCCCTGACATGCCTGGTGAGAGGAAAACAACTCCAAACATGTTGTGACAGTCGTAGGCTATAATTTGATGATGGGAGTTGTAGTTCTACAGCAGCATTTTCTTAGCCAGAGGTAGGAGACCACTGTTTTAGCAACTGAAAGGATTTATTTTATTAATCCCTATTAGGGTTTTGCTTTATTTCTAGTTTCCATCAAGTTTTCAGCTTTTTCTCTATTGCCTCAAAAATTAAATGGAAATGATGTATATCTTGTATTCTTCCTTGTAGGTGTGGATATGTCCATTTCGTAGGAAGGATGACATCAAAGTTACAGAGTTGACCGTCTGGTAGCCCAGCTTGACTTTGACTGCCCACCTCTCCTGAAGACCCCTTAGCTTTTTGAGAGTCGGGTGGAAGACATCATCTCTGAAAGAGGGTCCCACAGATGAATCCTAGCAGTTTGAGCACCACTCCTACAAGAAGGGTTAATGCCCTTATGCCCTTATAGTGTGATTTCACCGGGAATTACTCCATGGGTGGTGGTGGGGCTTTTGTTGGGATGTACCTCTGGCTGGCTGGCGTCATTCTATTAGGTAGACAATTATGTTGCTGTAAAAAATAAAACATAAATATGTGTGAACATTCAGATGAAATGGCTTTTATAAGGCTACCAGGAATGGATGTCTAACATCCCATGATCTATGCAGCTTATCTGGATACTTCATGCAGTACAGGTAGTCTAAGGGGTCATTTCTGGATAGGTAGGTCAGATAGCTAAAAAAATAAAGAAATGCATATATAAGTGATAATGCAATGATCAAAAGAGGAGAAAATGTGAAAAGAAAGTATTAACTCTGATTTCTTGTATTAATCAGTATCTGGGTTCTGGTTGATGTCTGGTTTCTTTCCACTTTCCTGCTTCTCCTCTATTGATATAACATTCAATAATTGCCTGGCAATTATAAATAGGTTGTATTCCTAGTTGAGGGTCTGGATATGTCCATTTGGTAGGAAGGATGACATCATAGCTACAGAGTTGACCGTCTGATAGCCTAGCTCGACTGCCCATCTCTCCTGAAGACCCCTCAGCTTTTTGAGAGTTGGGTGGAGGACATCATCTCTGAAAGAGGGTCCCACAGATGCACCCTAGCAGTTTGAGCACCACTCCCACAAGAAGAGTCAATACCCTAAAAGCGTGATTTCACCGGGGATTACTCCGGGGTGATCCTTGTGTTGGGGTGCACCTCTGGCTGGCTGTCGTCATCCTTTTAGGTAGATAATGATGTGTGTGTGCTGTCAACAACTCCATAAAGATGTGTGAATGTTTAGATGAAATGGCTACTATGAGGTGGCCAGGAATGGATGTCTAACATCCCATGATCTATGCAGCTTATCTGGATACTTCATGCATTATGGGCAGTCTAAGGGGCCTTTTATAGACAGTTAGGACAGATAGTTAGCTAAAAGAATCTATGAGAAATGAATATGAGTGATAATGTGATAATCAAAAGAGGAGAAAATGTGAAAAGAAAGTATTAACTCTGATTTCTTGTATTAGTCAGTATCAGGGTTCTGGTTGATGTCTGGTTTCTTTCCACTTTCCTGCTTCTCCTCTATTAACATAACATTCAATAATCGCCTGGCAATTATAAATAGGTTGTATTCCTAGTTGAGGGTTTGGATATGTCCACTTGGTAGGAAGGATGACATCATAGCTACAGAGTTGACCGTCTGATAGCCTAGCTCGACTG
>ONZH01014468.1:0-49334 GCA_900303285.1 Rhinella marina
CTGACTGACACCTGTTAACGGTGGCTATTTAGACGGCGACCCAGACAAATTTCGCACAGAGAATTTTTTGGATCAAGCTGTATACATTATTGGTAGCAAATGACTTGGTTGTATTCTGTGATGTACAGAAAGTGTCACCTGGACAGTATATACGGATTGGAGCGAGTGTGCTGAACTGTGACACACAGAAAGGTTCAACGCAGCAATTTAGGCATATTTCTGTTTAATAAATGACCCACAATCTGTTTACTGGTTGTGGCGGTCTATTTTGCCAGGAGCAAGAAAGACTTAGCTCTAAACCTCAAACCACCACAATAGAAGGTAAATAGTTGTAGGATTAAAACAATGTACTATATTTTTTAGCATTTTAGTAATCCATATTAGTAGAAATGAATTTTCTATCTTTTAATCTTTAAATGTTTTGTTTAAAAATATATCCACCTATTGACTATCCACTGGTTGGTACACCTTATGGCTATGGCCCGTGGATTAAAGGAGTATTCTCATCTCAGGCATTTATAGTATATTCAGAGCACCTTTCTCCAGAAATGGGGATCATACAACTGCTGCTAATGGAAATGTGGCCAAGTTTATGGAAACAGCCAAGCTCCATCTTTCTCTGACAACCCCTCCCTCTCCCTTCCTCCCACCAGCCATATGAATTAAAAGTACATTTTCTCCAGGATGAAGTAAAGGATAACCAAGTGAAAGTTTTATTATATTCAGCTGAGTTAGCCCTATAAGGCAGTCTGCTTGGATTAAAGTGGTTGTCCAAGTTATGAAAAAAAAATATAGCACTGTAAATCTGATGGGTAGCAATATATAACTAAGTTCAGCAAGTTTTAGGCAAAAAAAAATCTATATTTCGTCATTTCCCTTGTTCTCTTCAGGCCTTTGTCTTTCTCCCTACCTGTTCTTGTACAATTCCTCTATAGCTCCTTGCCCAGCATTTGTCTCCTCTCACTGCTGCAGCTACTATTTGTTGTAAAGCCTTGAGCCCTCAGTGTGTTCTGGCTGAAGGGGTTAATGTTTTATCTGAAGGAATCCAGGGAGAGAGCAGATAGCAGCTCGGCAAACAAAGGGGGCGTGGCCAGTCTCGTGTACAGACTGTTATCTGAACTCTGAGGCTTGTACACGAAAAAACACAGACCAGGGAGATAAGGTGACATCACAGGTCATGTGACCCTCAGTCAACTCTGAGAAACCAGCAGCTTTAGAAACACAAAGTATATGGGAAAGTTGTTATACCTGACAAGTTAGAAAGATATAAAGAACAAAAAAATAACTCGGACAACCCATTTAATGTACCGTTTTGCAATTTAATAAAGAAAATTAGGCGTGTCTACTAGAGATGAGCGAACATGCTCGTCCGAGCTTGGTGCTCGTTCGAGCATTAGGGTACTCGTAACTGCTCGATGCTCTGACGAGTATCTCGCCATGCTCGAGGAAATGGCAACTTCCGCATCGTGCTTTTTTGGCGCCTAAAAACACAGCCAATCACAAGCCAGGAGACTCTGCGTACCACCCAGCATCACGTGGGGCCCTTACATGTCGATAGCAGGGGTTGGCTGGCCTGATCAGGTGACCCTGGAATATACTACCGACTGGCCGCGGTGCTCGTCTCAGATGCCGTCTGGATATCGTTAGGGATAGAGCTTCTGCCTTTCAGGGACAGTGTTAGGGCCTGAATTTAGTTCTCAGTTAGGCAGGGATCACCCACAAAGAACCCAACAGCCCTTCTAAGGGCTAGAAGACATTTTATTTTATTTTTTTTGTCACTTGGCTGGCTGGCACTAGTAGTGCAGCTATCGCCATATCTAACCCTGTTTTTTTTTTTTGTTCTATCTCAGTGATACAAATCCATTGCACACAGCACTGTGGAACCATTCTGTGTGTCACAGTTCAGCACTGACTCACTCCAATCCATATATACTGTCCAGGTGACACTTTCTGTACGTCACACAATACAACCAAGTCATTTGCTACCAATATCATCTACCGCTTGATCCAGAAAATTCTCTGTGTGACATTTGTCTGGGTCACAGACTAAATAGCCACCGTTAACAGGGTGTCAGTCAGTTCTACCATATTTCCTGCACGTCACGTTCCCAAAAAAACAAAATATAAAAAAAAAAATTATTAGTTCAGTTGTTTTAGCTCAGTGATACAAATCCATTTTACTCAGCTGCGTGTAACCTTTCTGTGTGTCACAGTTCAACACATTCGCTCCCATCCGTATATACAGTCCAGGTGACACTTTCTGTACGTCACACAATACAACCAAGTCATTTGCTACCAATATCATCTACCGCTTGATCCAGAAAATTCTCTCTGTGACATTTGTCTGGGTCACAGACTAAATAGCCACCGTTAACAGGGTGTCAGTCAGCTCTACCATATTTCCTGCACGTCACGTTCCCAAAAAAACAAAATATAAAAAAAAAAAATTATTATTTCAGTTGTTTTAGCTCAAAGATACAAATCCATTTTACTCAGCTGCGTGTAACCTTTCTGTGTGTCACAGTTAAGCACATTCGCTCCCATCCGTATATACTGTCCAGGTGACACTTTCTGTACGTCACTTAATTCTACCAGACTGAACAAGTTTGTGGGTTTCAGTACACCAGGCCCGTTTAATTTTTTTTTTTATATCATACACTGATATACAAACAATGTTGAACCCCAGGGCTAAGGGTCAAGGACGAGGGCGTGGGCGTGGGCATTCGATTATTGCAGGGGGTAGAGGCCGTGGTCCTGGGCAGGGTGAGGCAGTACCTGCTGATGAGGGAGCTGTGGAACGCCGCAGAGTTACACTCCCTAGCTTCATGTCTCAACTTACAGGGACACGTGGTAGAGGACTGTTGAAACCACAACAGTGCGAACAGCTGATCTCGTGGATTGCGGACAATGCTTCAAGTAATTTGTCCACCAGTCAGTCTTCCACGCAGTCCACCCACGTTACCCAAGGGAGCGCTCCTCTGGCTCCTCCACCTCAACCTCCTTCCCCCCAGTCTGCCCCCTCCCAGGAAAATTTGGAATGTGATCCGGCATACTCTCAGGAACTGTTTTCTGGACCCTTCCCAGAGTCACAGACCACTTCTCAGGTTGCTGCTGACCTCGTTCCCGATGCCCAAGTTTTCCAACTGTCGCAGTCTGTGGGTGATGATGATGACAATGTTGAGTTAGTGGAAGAAGTTTGTAAAGAGGTGTCAGACGATGAGGAGACACGGTTGTCAGACAGTGGTGAAGTTGTTGTTAGGGGAGGAATTCCGAGGGGGGAGCAGACTGAGGAATCGGAGGATGACGAGGTGACTGACCCAAGCTGGGTTGATATGCCGAGTGAAGACAGTGCTTCTGAGGCGGAGGCGAGTGCTGCACCAGAACAGGTTGTAAGAGGCAGTGGTGTGGCCAGAGGGAGAAGTAGGGCCAGAGCTGGTGCATCATCAGCAACTGTTTCACGTAGTGAAGCTCCCGTGGCGAGGCCTAGATGTTCGCAAGTTTGGAGGTTCTTTAAAGAAAGTGAGGATGACCGACGGACTGTGGTGTGCAACCTGTGCCACACCAGGATCAGCAGGGGTGCCACCACTACTAGCCTAACCACCACCAGCATGCGCAGGCATATGAGTGCTAAACACCCCACTCAATGGAACCAAGGCCGTTCACCACCTCCTGCGGGTCACACCACTGCTCCTTCCCCTGTGTCACTCGCTGCCTCTGCTAGTCAAACCCCTGCCCAGGACCCCGGCACGAGCGCCTCCTGCCGGAAAACCACACCTTCGCCTCAGCGATCCTCCACAGTGTCCACCAACGTGTCCCAGCGCAGCGTTCAGCTGTCTTTACAGCAGACGCTGGAGCGCAAGAGAAAATACAGTTCCACCCACCCACATGCCCAAGCCCTCAACGTCCACATCTCCAAATTGCTTAGCCTGGAGATGCTGCCCTATAGGCTGGTAGAGACCGAGGCCTTTCGCAATCTCATGGCGGTGGCTGCCCCTCGGTATTCCGTCCCCAGCCGCCACTATTTTTCCCGATGTGCCGTCCCAGCCCTACACCAGCACGTGTCGGAGAACATCATCCGTGCCCTGACCAACGCTGTTTCTGAGAAGGTCCACCTAACCACGGACACGTGGACAAGTGCTGCCGTGCAGGGACACTATATCTCACTGACGGCACATTGGGTTAACTTGGTGGAGGCTGGGACCGAGAATGACCCTGGGGCCGCTCATGTACTGCCCACACCGAGGATTGCGGGGCCTACCTCGGTCACGGTCTCTCAGACCTACTATGCCTCCTCCTCCTCCGACCCCTCCTCCTCCTCCACCGAATTACCATCCGTGGGCACGGCGCCTTCAGTCGGTAGCTCTAGGCGCAGCAGCAGTGCCGTGGGTAAGCGCCAGCAGGCGGTGCTCAAACTGCTGAGCTTAGGTGACAAAAGTCACACTGCCCAAGAGCTGTTACAGGGCATCACGGCGCAGACCGATCTGTTGCTGGCACCGCTGAACCTTAAGCCAGGCATGGTTGTGTGTGACAACAGGCGTAACCTGGTGGCGGCTCTGCATCTCGGCAGACTGACACATGTGCCATGCCTGGCCCACGTGTTCAATCTCATAGTTCAGCGGTTCCTCAAGACATACCCCAATCTGTCTGATTTGCTCACCAAGGTGCGCCGCATCTGTGCGCATTTCCGCAAGTCGACCACAGATGCTGCCACTCTCAGGGCAGCGCAGCGCCGCCTACAACTGCCCGCTCACCGACTGTTGTGCGACGTGCCCACGCGATGGAATTCCACATTAAACATGTTATCCAGAGTTTACCAGCAGCGCAGAGCGATTGTAGACTGCCAGATGTCATCTTCCACCAGAACTGGTAGTCAGGTCTCTCAGATTCCTCAAGTCTACAATGAGGAGTGGACGTGGTGTCTGATATCTGCCAGGTGTTGAGCAACTTTGAGGAGTCAACACTGATGGTCAGCGGCGATGCCGCCATTATCAGCCTCACCATCCCGCTGCTTTGCCTGTTGAAAAACTCACTGCTCAGCATGAAGTCGGATGCTTTGCGCTTGTCACAAGAGACGGTGGAGGAAGATACGTCGCTTGATAGCCAGAGCACCTTCCGTTCTGTTTCTCAACACGTATCGGAGGAGGGGGATGAGGATGAGGAGGAAGAGGAGGAGAATGTCGGCGAGACAGTAGAGGGTACCAGTGCTCAGTCCTTAACTCTTGAGCGTGTATGGGCTGAAGAGGAGGACTTGGAGGAGGAGGAGGAGGAGGAAATGGAGAGTCAGGCCAGTGAGGAGAGGGAATTCTTACGTGTTGGGACTCTGGCGCACATGGCAGACTTCATGTTAGGCTGCCTATCCCGTGACCCTCGCTTTAGAAGAATCTTTTCAAACACCGATTACTGGGTGTTCACTCTCCTGGACCCACAGTACAAGCAGAACCTTTCCACTCTCATCCCTGCAGAGGAAAGGAGTATGAGAGTGAATAGATATCAACAGGCCCTGGTGCACAAGCTGAAACAATTCTTCCCATCTGACGCCGCTAGCGGCAAAAAGCATAGTTCTGTGAGCCAAGTAGCGGGGGAGAGGAGGCGAGCAGGCAGCTTGACCAGCACTGGCAGGGGAACGCTCTCCAAGGCCTTTGCCACTTTTATGTCACCCCAGCAAGACACTGTTACCTGTTCCCAGTCTAGGCAGAGTAGGGGGGAGCTGTACAGAAAGATGGTGAGGGAGTACCTAGCTGACCATACCAACGTCCGTAGCGATCACTCTGCTCCATACAACTACTGGGTTTCAAAGCTGGACACGTGGCCTGAACTGGCGCTGTACGCCTTGGAGGTGCTGGCCTGCCCTGCCGCTAGCGTGCTGTCAGAGCGGGTATTCAGTGCAGCTGGTGGCGTCATCACCGATAAGCGTACACGCCTGTCAACTGACAGCGCTGACAGGCTGACGCTTATTAAAATGAAAAAAGCCTGGATTTCACCGGAATTCAAATCTCCTCCGGGGGAAAGCAGCTAAAGATTTAAATAACTTATGTATCCGATTCCTCTTCTCTACTCCTCCTCCTACTCCTCCTCCTCCTACATATCTTCTTTGCCTAACGCTGACCCAAAAAACGCCATTTTTTAGAGGTCCAACTGGCACTCTTTTAGCACAATTTTTCAGGAGGGCCCCCTTCAGGCCCTTTAATCAAGCAATTTTTCCAGAGGTCCACCTACAGGACCTCTCTCCAAACAATTTTTCCGGAGGTCCACCTACAGACCCTCTCTCCAAACAATTTTTCCGGAGGTCCACCTACAGGCCCTCTCTCCAAACAATTTTTCCAGAGGTCCACCTACAGGCCCTCTGTCCAAACAATTTTTCCGGAGTTCCACCTACAGGCCCTCTGTCCAAACAATTTTTCCGGAGGTCCACCTACAGGCCCTCTGTCCAAACAATTTTTCCGGAGGTCCACCTACAGGCCCTCTCTCCAAACAATTTTTCCGGAGTTCCACCTACAGGCCCTCTCTCCAAACAATTTTTCCGGAGTTCCACCTACAGACCCTCTCTCCAAACAATTTTTCCGGAGTTCCACCTACAGGCCCTCTCTCCAAACAATTTTTCCGGAGTTCCACCTACAGACCCTCTCTCCAAACAATTTTTCCGGAGGTCCACCTACAGGCCCTCTCTCCAAACAAGTTTTCCAGAGGTCCACCTACAGGCCCTCTGTCCAAACAATTTTTCCGGAGTTCCACCTACAGGCCCTCTGTCCAAACAATTTTTCCGGAGGTCCACCTACAGGCCCTCTGTCGAAACAATTTTTCCGGAGGTCCACCTACAGGCCCTCTCTCCAATTCCAGTTTCCAGTTTTATTTGCGCAAACTGCATACATTTTTATTTTGGGGATAGGTGTGAAAAATAATATTACTTGCGAATCTATATTGCACAACATTGGATACGGTAGCAAGTAGAAGACCAAACACATGCTGCCCACAGGGTTCCGCAAATTCCTGGTCCACCCGCAAATTCCTTGTCCACAATGTCAAGGAGGTTGTGGTTCTGTTGATGAGCAACAAGTCCTTCTGTACTGAAATCGCCGACAAAGTCTCCATCTAAGAACCTACAGACCATTGTGGAGAGAGCGGCACAGCTGGCCATCAAAGTGACGAACCCCTAAGCCAGACTGCGCAGAGAAGATAACGAATAAATATCTCTGTGGTTATTTTTGCTATATAAAAGTTAAATAAACCCCCCCAAAAATTCATCTGTTCCTGTGCCTGATCCACCCAAGTTGAATCTGTCCCATCCTGAGAAATTCCCCCCCAAGGAGTCCCCACTGTAACTTGCTTCCCATACAACTACTTCACCCCCCGACACCTGTGTCTCACCATTGTCCACCACCTCCTCAGACAACACTGGTAAATCCCCACTGTCAGCACACGGAAACAGCAAAAGGTCTTGCGAATTGGGGCAGATAATGTTCTGGGCTAGCACATCAGGGAAGGGGTGACTATGGGGTTCCAGGGAGTACGTGACCACATGCAATATCCATTTAAAAGTCATGCCACACTTGATGTAGCTCATAATTGACAATTGTACCGGTTGATGCTAAATTTTTAAGTTGGGGTCCTGCGTCGTCATTCTAAGTACACCCGGCTGTTGTCACCCCCACACACGCTAGCCCAGGGGGCACTCCTCTGGCTCTTCCAGCGAAACCTCCTTGCCCCAGCCTGCCACCCACCTACAGGCCCACTCTACAAACAATTTACCCGGATAGGGGACGTATACGGTATTAAACTGAGAAGAATTGATACCATACGGATTAAAGCAACAGTTTTCCCAAATCCATCTGGCTGTTGTCACCATCACACACGCTAGCCCAGGGGGCACTCCTCTGGCTCTTCCAGCGAAACCTCCTTGCCCCAGCCTGCCCCCCCCCCCACCTACAGGCCCACTCTACAAACAATTTAGCCGGATAGGGGACGTATCCGAAGTTGTACTCATGTTTGTTTTTGTTCTTCTTTTATCTGCCTCCTGACCTGTGATAGGCAGAGCATGGACACGTTCCCTTAGCTGCAGTGGGAAAGACACTCCCCTGGCCAGAGCAAGCTTTTTTTCCCTTTTCCGTGTTCGAAATATCCATTAAATATGCTAGAGCATTTCCAAATGCATTCCGGCTGTTGTCACCACCACACACGCTAGCCCAGGGGGCACTCCTCTGGCTCTTCCACCGAAACCTCCTTGCCCCAGCCTGCCCCCCACCTACAGGCCCACTCTATAAACAATTTAGCCTGATAGGGGACGTATCAGAAGTTGCACTCATGTTTGTTTTTGTTCTTCTTTTATCTGCCTCCTGACCTGTGATAGGCAGAGCATGGACACGTCCCCTTAGCTGCAGTGGGAAAGACACTCCCCTTGCCAGAGCAAGCTCTTTTTCCGTTTTCCGTGTTCGAAAAATCCATTAAATATAGGGTCCCAAGATAGGGGACGTATACGGTATTAAACTGAGAAGAATTGATACCATACGGGTTAAAGCAACAGTTTTCCCAAATCCATCTGGCTGTTGTCACCACCACACACGCTAGCCCAGGGGGCACTCCTCTGGCTCTTCCAGCGAAACCTCCTTCACCCCCACCTACATGCCCTTTCTCCAAACAATTTTCCCGGGTAGGGGGACGTAGTATTAGATATTGTACTGATTCTGAATTGCCTCTTGCAATAGACGGGAATCGAACCCAGATCAACTGCTTGGGAAGCAGCTATGCTCACCACTATATCACCAGCAGGCACAGCAACTGATAAGAACAGATACTAAACTTGATTTCAGCTGCAGTGCCAGCATGAGCAGTGGTGTCACCTGCAGGCGGTGATGGACCTTCGTTGCACCTAGTTGGGTGCTTCCCTAACATGTGATGGGTATTTGCCTCGCCTTTCTTGGTCTGGGTGAGCACAATTGCCATGAGGGTAACCACCAGGCTGTTGCCTGAGGATTTGGGGTAATGGTGGGATTAAGCAGCCTCAGAGGCATCCATGCATGCTGCCCCTGCTGGTGTTTCCATCATTTTCTGAGGTTTCCAGGTTTTCACCCATCCTTCCCTAGGCAGAGCCTTGGTCCCCCGCAAAAATGCTCGAGTCTCCCATTGACTTCAATGGGGTTCGTTATTCGAAACGAGCACTCGAGCATCGGGAAAAGTTTGACTCGAATAACGAGCACCCGAGCATTTTAGTGCTTGCTCATCTCTAGTGTCTACTCAAAATGTTCTATAGAAATAGTTGTAAGCACTAAATTATGATTCTAGTTGTATTCTTTTCAAGATGTTTTCTATAAAGGTCATTCTTTTGTAAGACACAAGAAGGAATGCAAGGAAGATTTTATTAAAAATTGATTTTGACCTTAACAAAGAGTGAATTCACCTTTAACAACAAAAAAAATGTTGCAAAATCCCATTAACTATTATCATTGTGTGCAGTAATTAAAGTCGTCTCGTTTTGTAAATACAGAAGCCTTGCAGATTTCAGCTTCCATCTGACCTTGTACGGTTTAATAATTTACTTCTGCTGAACTGAACAGTAGAACAAATAAAATAAGGGATTGTCACTATTTTTAGTTAAAAAACAAAAACAGAAAAACAAAAAAAAATCAACAATTATTTCTATTTTGTATCTGAAGTGCTCGCACAGTTTCAGTGAGGTCAGCAAAAAGATCAACCACCGCAAATAATGAAACTTAAATGAGCTGTGAATTATCTGACGGTGATTATGACAATCAAGCAGACACCAATCACCGCTTTGTGACATTAATGGAAGTTTCAAGGTTTTGCACATTTGGTAATTAAAATGTGCAATTATAGCAATGAAACCAAGGATACATGCACAGCACTGTACAAATCTAGCCATACTGGTTTGGTAGTTTGCTGTAATACAAATCATGATTGCAAAGACATCCAAATCCAGAATTGGTTTAGACAATGTGAAGATTTGGGTTTGCGTGTCATCAATCACCTATGCAGAATAATAATGCAAATGTCTTTATTCTTTTGTCAACGATTATACAGCAATGCAGATAGATGGCCCAGACAAGCTGCACAATATCCTGAGCTGGGTCCTGCCCAATACCCTGCTCTACCCACTGTCTCCCAACATTTTACGTCAGCCCACAGCTTTAGTATCGCCAGCTTGCAGGGGCTGGCTGGCAATCTTTAGCCTGGGGGGCAAGCACCTTGCAGTGGCCCATGAGTAGCTGCCCATCCTAAACCTATTTACTTCGGCCTGCCGTATAAAAGCTAGAATGGTTACTGTTTTTTAATCCATTAAAATGCAGCAGTTGGTAGTATTTTTGCACAATTGTATTATATACAAGAAGATGCATAACTTATACCAGCTGTACATATATAATTATATACAGGAGATACCCAGGTTATACCAGCATGCTCCATATCACTCTATACAAGAAGATGTATAACTTATACCAACTGTACATATATAATTATATACAGATGCCCAGGTCTACACTACAGCGTGATCCATATCATTATATACAAGAAGATGTATAATTTATACCATCTGTACATATATAATTATATACAGATGCCCAGGTCTACACTACAGCGTGATCCATATCACTATATACAAGAAGATGTATAATTTATACCATCTGTACATATATAATTATATACAGATGCCCAGGTCTACACTACAACATGGTCCATATCACTATATACAAGAAGATGTATAACTTATACCAGCTGTACATATATAATTATATACAGATGCCGAGGTCTACACTACAGCATGGTCCATTCAGAGCGTTGCTCTTGGAACGCTGTGGGTTTACAAGCCTCTGGCTTGCACTGACTACCCTAAGGTTACATGCACACAACAATGAAAAACGGACATGTGATGAATGTCTGTCATGCATCCGTTTTAAGAACAATTGTAGTTTATGGGGTTATTCATTTAAAAATTACAACATGTTCTATCTTGTCCATTTTTCACTGATCGACGGCCAGTGAAAAAAGTCCATTAAAAATGGATAAACTGTCCATTTTGAACAGACATTTTGTTCAATGATGACTTTCTAAGAAACGGACGTTAAAAACGGACCCATTCAAATGTATGGGGGAAGTCGGTCAGTTAAAAATGTACAAGGTAGGTAGAACATGTTCTAATTTTTGACGTCTTATTCACTGGCCATCAAAAAAACTGCCTTGTGAATAACCCCATAGACGACCATTCGTTCATCACATGTCTGTTTTTCACTGTTGTATGCATGAAGCCTTAGGCTACCTGCACACGTTGCAGATTACGTCCGTTTTTCTACACAGATTCTCATGTGGAAAAACCAAAGCATAATACTGTACCAGCAAAGAGTATGACATTAGATAAATCTCATGTACACTTTGCTTCTGGGACTGTATTTTGGAGGGGCTGTTGTTATTTACATGGGACTGTATGTTGGAGGAGCTGACAGAAGGGGACTGAGTATGTTATTTACATAGGACTGTATTGGGGGGGCTGATTCTCAATATAGGTGTGGGACCTGCACCCCATTGCCTGATAGGTGCAGGTCCCACACCTATATTGAGAACGGAGCCTTGAAAGTCAAGGAGGGCACACAGCTCATGACTCAGCCTTACAGGTCAATGTTAGCGTGAGGTATAATGGACTTAACTGTAGTGTCCCCCTGACAGAGTGGAGAGGGTGTCAGCCGTAAATTTGTATTGACATCACTGTTTATTTTTCTTTTGAGCATCCACCTTCACACAGTCAGCATTTTGTCAGTTTTTTGCATCAGAGATGACACATGATCGGAATATTTGCATGTCTTCTGTGTTTTGGACCCAATCCTGCTTTTGGTTTCCAAATCATCAACATATTCTGATACTGACCATGCAATAAAGGCCTTAAGGATGCTCCAAAGACAGGATCTGTTATGTTTTTCATTTTTTCATTCTTCTAACAGATCAGAAGGGTAAAATAAATAGTGGTGTCAACCAGGCCAAACAGGGACACTAGTGGCCCCGTCACAGAGTAGTGAGGGTAGCAACAGCAAGAAGAGTCAACATGGTGGCCAAGTCACAGAGTGTGGCGGGTGGCAACTGTATAAGGAGTTAACATAGTAGCCCCATTACAGAGTGGAGAGGGTGACAACAGCATGAGGGGTCAACATAGGGGAGGTGGGGGGGGGCAAAAGCAGTAGCAGTAACAGCACAAGATGGTGGGTGGCAGCAGGAGACAACGGCAGCAGAGGCAGCAGATGTGTGAAATCACGTAGGTGGCAGCATCAGACTAGTGGCTGAAGCATGTGGCCTGATTTAACAGTCCATTTTTCACAATGTTTTGTAGTCTGATGCATCAGGCACTGGCATGTGGAAATCCTGGCTGATCCACGCCTGATTCATCTTTACAAAGGTTAGTCTCTCAATATTTTGTATTAAAAGGTGCGTTCTCTTTGGGGTAACTATACCCCCCACTGCACTAAACCCCCGCTCTCATGCCACACTACTGGTCCATGGCAAACTCGGACAGTTGCAGCCACAAATCAAGTTTGGCTGCCCAGCAGTCCAGGGGAATTTGCATGTGGCAGAGTACAGTCCAAGTATGCAACCAACTGCTGGTTCAAGTTCTGCTTAATGTCCTGTTGCTGCTGCTGCTAGGTCGTTTCTTCAGTAGGCGGGTGAAGAAAAGTGCACATTAGAGACTCCAGACTTAAGTTGCTGCTGATGGAGCTGGTACTGCTCCTGCCCGCCCCCAGCAGTCATGGCAGTTGAGCAGAGTTGCAACTACAACTGACTGGGCCCCACAGCAAATTTCTGAATGGGCTAGTCAAGATTGAGCTCTCAGACAAGGCATAGCAGCAGCTGCGTCTGTTTACTACAGTGCCACTGTATACAATGTCATTGTATAATACTGTTGAGGGAGCCATGACAATAAAATATTTTAGTCTTCCTCTGGAGGAGGCCCTTTGTGGGGCCCCAAAGCAGCCATTTCTCCTGCTTCCCCTATAACTACACCACTAAGTTCGCCAAGGCAAACCAGGTGCAGAACAGCGTGGCAATGCCATTCTCTACATAGGTGGTATGCTGGAGTACCACTCTGGATTGTGCCTGCAGTGGAAAATGAGGACAAGGTTGAGGATGAGGAGGCAGAGGAGGACATTGGAGCAGGAATCACAGCTTGAGTGGCATTCCATCACCTGGCCAAGTTGCTGGTGTGCCTGGGCAGGAACCACATTTACCTAGTTGGCTGTAAAGGACAAATATTGTCCTATTGTCCTTGACTATAGTTACAGCTCCACATGTTGGCACTGCCGTGAACTTTAGTCGAAACCAGACAGGCTCAAGGACTAACCCACCTTCTGCTAAGGGATTACCCCTCTACAGACAATTCTCCATGGGGGGCCGAGCCTAGCAGCGGAGCCAGATGCTAGCGTGTTCGTGAGCTCTGCAGTGAATCGCTGGGAATCGGTCTATCTACGCATACATATCCCGCTAAAAATGGGCAAGATGGGGAGAGACAAATCAAAAGATACCCCTAGTTCACAAAGGACGACTACCTGCTCTGGAGGGATGGAGAAATTCATGAGGAAAGCTGATCCTCCGGTCATCCGCCAAGAATCCAAGATGGTGCCGGTAAAATCCTGCGCGCAGACAGAGGCCTTGCTGAGGACTCTGAAGATGACAGGGAAAGTGATTCGCCCAATAACAGAGACCTGGACGAAAGACCAGTATCCAGAACCTTCATGAGAGAACTCCTACACAAGACAATTGAACCTCTAGTCCAGGTGTTGAAGGAGGGAGCAAGTCGAGTCATTGGAAACTAACCAGAGGTCGCTGATCAAATATGAAACTGCAGTTTCACATAGTCTAGATTCAGCTCAAGCCCACATTAAAACCATTTATAATTTGCTAGACCAGGACAATCAAGGTAGGCGGAACAGCCTCCGACTGAAAGGTCTCCCTGAGTCTATTCAGCCAGACGCCATAATGGCGGCCCTGACAGAGTTTTTCACCAAGCTTCTAGGAGATGTAAAGGTGGCTGACCTTGCTATGGATAGAGCCCACAGGGCTCTGAGGCCCATTTCAAAGGACAGCGAGCCACCGAGAGATATAATTTGCCGAATGGTGAAGTTTCAGGTGAAAGAAAAGATTTTAAAAGCAGCCCGTACAGCTTCCCACCTCACCTTTGCTGGTACAACGGTCTCCATTTACCAGGATCTATCATCTATCACCTTACAAAAGAGAAGGGCGCTCAAACCACTACTAGAGGTTTTAAGGGAAAAAAAGATCCTGTATCGCTGGCTGCATCCATTTGGCCTCTTGATAACTTTCCCTGACAGGAAACTAGTGATCCGCTCTCCCAACAACCTCAACAGAATATATGCAATGCTTAATATTGATGCCCTACAAAGAGAGGATTGGATCTTAGTGAAGGATTTGACATACCTGCCAGAACGACCTTTTGTGGATGAATGGTCACAGAGTCAAGCCCCAAAACACAAGAGAAAACAACAAAAGCTGTCCGCACCGCTGCAACAAGATAACCCGGACTGAGGTCCGGATCCATTTCTACTCACCTCCTTTAACCCGCCAGACATTCGTTGGGACTCAGTTAAAGTGCCTTGATCCAGTTACCTTTCGTTACTCAGGTTTTTCTATCTTGATCATATGCATATCTTGTGGTTTATCTGATAGCTACTTGTTTGTGTTATACTTTTAGTTGCCTAATGAGGAGAAAATCAGGAAAAGTTACCTTATATTGATGTACCATTCCGCAGACACCAGTCTGATCTACCTGTTATTTATATCCTTATAAGACTTAAGCAGCAGTAGATAGGATGTTTGATATGCATTATGTCCACAGAGCTACTATATGATCCAATCCCCAATGTATGACATAGTTCAGTTAAGAAGTTATTGTGGGGAAAATGCTCAGTCAATCGCCCATACCCCTTAGATTCACTCACTGTGAGTTACGCTCTACCCTCCTTTCCCTTTCCCCCTGACTAAAGTTGATAGGACCGAGATAGGTCCATTTACACTTTGGTTTACTAGGCTATCAGCCTATATGACATCTAAGTATTCCATGTCTGTCTGCTTATTAATCACTAGAGTCACATTTCGAGCTCCCAGTGAGCTCTCAGTACTCCCACCTATTTGGTGGCTAGTTACAGTTACTTTTTGGTGTTTCCCTTATATTCCTCTCCCCACTAAATGTACCTGGAGATATCCTTTCAGATTTATTCATATTAACGATGATATAACCCAGTAAATTCTTATGACATTGCTTCACTTGCTTCAATTTTTAAAAGGCAAGATATGGCTTCTATAAAAATATGTTCTTACAATGTGAGGGGGTTCAATGCACCATCTAAGAGGAGCCAGATCTGTCACATATTACGTAAGAAACACATTGATGGGGTGATGATGCAAGAGACCCATTTTAAAACCAACCACATCCCCAAATTGGAACATTTAATATTTAATAGATGGTATCATAGTACCTCTCCGACATCTCTTACTAAAGGGGTTTGTATTGCCCTCCACAAGAAGTTCCCCTTTGTGCTGCATTCAATTCTCTCCGACCCTATGGGACGCTATATTTTTATTAAAGGGGCTGTCGGATCTCAAGTCTATACATTTGGCAATTAGTATGTTCCCAATGAAGGCCAAGCTAAATGGATAAGCTCTGTAACCCAGGAGCTACAGGGCTTTGCAGAAGGTGTGGTCCTCTTGGGAGGGGACATTAATGCTACTCTTGATCCCCGACTAGATGCCTCTACTGGTTTATCTGCGTTAGCACACCTGACTTTGAGGAAGATTAAAAGGTCCTTCAATAGTTTAGGGCTGTCTGATATTTGAAGAACTCTCCACCCTTCAGAAAAGGATCACACCCCTGTCTTTTTGGAATTCCTTACTCCACAGCTGTCTGTTGGAGAATACAGATGGCGTCTGAATGAAACATTATTAGATAAACCTGACCACGTCCAAGACATTACACATACACTTCAGGAATATTTTTCCTTAAATAGCTCTCCACAACTCACCCCTGGAAATGTTTAGGAGGCCCACAAGTCGGTGGTTAGAGGTAAATTAATATCAATAGGTTCCTATGTTAAAAAACAAAGAAATAAGCAGATTCGGGACCTTCAACTGAAGATTTCTGAGTTAGAACTAAGCCATAAAAACACTATCAGAAGAGAAATTGAGAGCGCTAGATGCTATGAGGTCAGAACTAAAGTCTCTTTTAAACACTAGATCAGCAAAACTTTACTTGTCTGCTCAGTTCCGTTATTATGCACATGGTGATAAAGCTACAAGATTTATGCTGTCCCAGATTAAAAAACGTAAAGCCACTTCTTATGTGGGTAAGTAACTGGCTCAGTGATAGAAAACAGAGGGTGGTTATTAATGGTACATACTCAGATTGGGTCACTGTAACTAGTGGGGTACCACAGGGGTCAGTATTGGGCCCTATTCTCTTCAATATATTTATTAATGATCTTGTAGAAGGCTTGCACAGTAAAATATCAATTTTTGCAGATGACACTAAACTGTGTAAAGTAATTAACACAGAAGAGGACAGTACACTGCTACAGAGGGATCTGGATAGACTGGAGGCTTGGGCAGAGAAAAGGCAGATGAGGTTTAACACTGACAAATGTAAAGTTATGCATATGGGAAGGAATAATGCAAGTCACCAGTACATACTAAATGGTAAAATATTGGGTAACTCTGACATAGAAAAGGACCTAGGAATTTTAGTGAACAGAAATCTAAGCTGCAGAAACCAGTGTCAGACAGCTGCTGCCAAGGCCAATAAGATAATGGGCTGCATCAAAAGAGGCATAGATGCCCGTGATGAGAACATAGTCCTGCCACTTTACAAATCACTAGTCAGACCACACATGGAGTACTGTGTACAGTTCTGGGCTCCTGTAAACAAGGCAGACATAGCAGAGCTGGAGAGGGTTCAGAGGAGGGCAACTAAAGTAATAACTGGAATGGGTGGACTACAGTACCCAGAAAGATTATCAAAATTAGGCTTATTCACTTTAGAAAAAAGACGACTGAGGGGAGATCTAATAACTATGTATAAATATATCAGAGGTCAGTACAGAGATCTCTCCCACAATCTATTTATCCCCAGGACTGTGACTGTGACGAGGGGCCATCCTCTGCATCTGGAGGAAAGAAGGTTTGTATACAAAGATAGAAGAGGATTCTTTACGGTAAGAGCAGTGAGACTATGGAACTCTCTGCCTGAGGAGGTGGTGATGGTAAGTTCACTAAAAGAGTTCAAGAGGGGCCTGGGTGTATTTTTGGAGGGTAATAATATTACAGGTTATAGTTACTAGAGAGGGGTCGTTGATCCAGGGAGTAATTCTGATTGCCGGATTGGAGTTGGGAAGGAATTTTTTTTCCCTAAAGTGGGGAAAACTGGCTTCTACCTCACAGGGTTTTTTTTGCCTTCCTCTGGATCAACTTGTAGGAAAACAGGCCGAACTGGATGGGCAGATGTCTTTTTTCGGCCTTATAAACTATGTTACTATGTTACTATATACATTCTATCAAAAACATGTCTGATCGCCTTGTGCACAATACTTGTGTGCACTGATTGCAGAAGCTTTCAAAGACTATTATAGTCGATTGTATAACCTAAGACCTTCTGAGACCTTATCTGAACAGACAGAGAGAGGTCATAAAATAGATTCCTGGCTAAATTCTTTAAACCTTCGAAACATCCCTCAGGAGCAGGCAAAGAAACTTGCCGCCCCATTTACCTTACTGGAGCTTCGAGCTACCCCCACATATGCTGGCAGCCCAGATTACCATTATCCCTAAAGAAGGGAAAGATCTTAACTAGTGTTCCAGTTACAGACCCATTTCACTGTTAAACTGTGATTTAAAATTAATTGCTAAAATGCTAGCTTTGAGCCTCCAACCTCTCCTCCCCTCCATGATTCACGCAGATCAGGTGGGTTTTGTGACTGGTAGAGAGGGGAGAATGAATGTAGCTCGATTGCTACATATAATCCACTATGTTCACAGCACATCTAGACCTCTAGTTCTTCTCGGTACGGATGCCGAGAAGGCCTTTGATCGAATAGATTGGTGTTTCATGACTAAAGTTCTACAGAAATTTATGTTACCTCCTCAATTTATCACTGCTTTGATGGCCATGTATCGAACCCTATCCTCTAGAGTATTGGTGAATGATACCCTCTCCCCTTTCTTTCCCATAAGCAATGGGACGAGGCAGGGGTGCCCTCTCTGGCCTCTGCTATTTGTCCTTACAGTTGAACCTTTATTACAAGCTTTCCGCTTGAATAAATACATTAAATGGATAATTATTAGAGATGAGCGAGTAGTGTTCGATCGAGCTGGTATTCGATCGAATACTACGCTATTCGGCGTACTCGATTTCGTTCGAGTATAACGGCGATGGCGCACTTAGAATTCGTTTCCCCTCCCACCTTCCCTGGCGCTCTTTTTCCACCAATCACCATGCAGGGGGGGTATGACAGGCACGCGGAGCACGCTGGCAGCGCGAAAACGGCGTCTACATGGATTGGCTGGAAAAACCATGTGACCTCGAATATTAAAAACTCAGCTCTTCCTGCTCGTACGCATATGCTGCGTGAACTTAGTCAGGGACAGAGGCTGGAGAAGGGAGAGACAGGTTTTAGCTGTTGGACAGGCAGGAGCGTGATTAAAAACCCTTATCAGGGCTACTATAGTGCAGTACAGTGATAGCTTTACTACAATATAGACTTTACAGAGAACGGCTGCTGTATTCAGGGATAGCTGCTGGAGTAGGGACAGAGAGAGGCATTAGAGGTGTATTAGGTGCTCTGCTACATACCAAACTATATTTGGCACTACTGCTGTGTACCTTGAACTATAAAATATATAGGCCTTATAATTGGCAACTGTACTGTGCGTTCTCTTGCAAACTAATTTAAATACCTGGTGTTAATACCCACCATCTGAACAGTTAGTACACGGCTGTGTACCTTGAACTATAAAATATATAGGCCTTATAATTGGCAACTGTACTGTGCGTTCTCTTGCAAACTAATTTAAATACCTGGTGTTAATACCCACCGTCTGAACAGTTAGTACACGGCTGTGTACCTTGAACTATAAAATATATAGGCCTTATAATTGGCAACTGTACTGTGCGTTCTCTTGCAAACTAATTTAAATACCTGGTGTTAATACCCACCGTCTGAACAGTTAGTACACGGCTGTGTACCTTGAACTATAAAATATATCGGCCTTATAATTGGCAACTGTACTGTGCGTTCTCTTGCAAACTAATTTAAATACCTGGTGTTAATACCCACCGTCTGAACAGTTAGTACACGGCTGTGTACCTTGAACTATAAAATATATCGGCCTTATAATTGGCAACTGTACTGTGCGTTCTCTTGCAAACTAATTTAAATACCTGGTGTTAATACCCACCGTCTGAACAGTTAGTACACGGCTGTGTACCTTGAACTATAAAATATATAGGCCTTATAATTGGCAACTGTACTGTGCGTTCTCTTGCAAACTAATTTAAATACCTGTTGTTAATACCCACCGTCTGAACAGTTAGTACACGGCTGTGTACCTTGAACTATAAAATATATAGGCCTTATAATTGGCAACTGTACTGTGCGTTCTCTTGCAAACTAATTTAAATACCTGGTGTTAATACCCACCGTCTGAACAGTTAGTACACGGCTGTGTACCTTGAACTATAAAATATATAGGCCTTATAATTGGCAACTGTACTGTGCGTTCTCTTGCAAACTAATTTAAATACCTGGTGTTAATACCCACCGTCTGAACAGTTAGTACACGGCTGTGTACCTTGAACTATAAAATATATAGGCCTTATAATTGGCAACTGTACTGTGCGTTCTCTTGCAAACTAATTTAAATACCTGGTGTTAATACCCACCGTCTGAACAGTTAGTACACGGCTGTGTACCTTGAACTATAAAATATATAGGCCTTATAATTGGCAACTGTACTGTGCGTTCTCTTGCAAACTAATTTAAATACCTGGTGTTAATACCCACCGTCTGAACAGTTAGCACACGGCTGTGTACCTTGAACTATAAAATATATAGGCCTTATAATTGGCAACTGTACTGTGCGTTCTCTTGCAAACTAATTTAAATACCTGGTGTTAATACCCACCGTCTGAACAGTTAGTACACGGCTGTGTACCTTGAACTATAAAATATATCGGCCTTATAATTGGCAACTGTACTGTGCGTTCTCTTGCAAACTAATTTAAATACCTGGTGTTAATACCCACCGTCTGAACAGTTAGTACACGGCTGTGTACCTTGAACTATAAAATATATCGGCCTTATAATTGGCAACTGTACTGTGCGTTCTCTTGCAAACTAATTTAAATACCTGGTGTTAATACCCACCGTCTGAACAGTTAGTACACGGCTGTGTACCTTGAACTATAAAATATATAGGCCCTTATAATTGGCAACTGTACTGTGCGTTCTCTTGCAAAACTAATTTAAATACTGTTGTTAATACCCACCGTCTGAACAGTTAGTACACGGCTGTGTACCTTGAACTATAAAATATATAGGCCTTATAATTGGCAACTGTACTGTGCGTTCTCTTGCAAACTAATTTAAATACCTGGTGTTAATACCCACCGTCTGAACAGTTAGTACACGGCTGTGTACCTTGAACTATAAAATATATAGGCCTTATAATTGGCAACTGTACTGTGCGTTCTCTTGCAAACTAATTTAAATACCTGGTGTTAATACCCACCGTCTGAACAGTTAGTACACGGCTGTGTACCTTGAACTATAAAATATATAGGCCTTATAATTGGCAACTGTACTGTGCGTTCTCTTGCAAACTAATTTAAATACCTGGTGTTAATACCCACCGTCTGAACAGTTAGTACACGGCTGTGTACCTTGAACTATAAAATATATAGGCCTTATAATTGGCAACTGTACTGTGCGTTCTCTTGCAAAATAATTTCATGGCTGTGAAGGCAAAATATTGTAACCAAAAAAAAATAAAATGCGGAGGGGACTAGCGGAATAGGACGTGGACGAGGACGGGGGCGCGGAAATGCTGTTGGGGGCCTTGTTGAAGCCAGTGGGGATACAATGCGTGCTGGTGAGGGTCAGCCAGGATCCCGCTCATCCAGAATCCCTGCCTTTATGGGACAGTTAAGCAGGGGGCGGGTTACACCGCTGTTGAGGCCTGAGCAGGTTGAACAGGTGGTGCAATGGATAGCCGATAGCGCTTCCACACAGTTGTCCACCAGCCAGTCATCCACACAGTCTCACTCTGACCCTCCTTCCTCCACACCTGGCCAACAGAGTCATCCCACCATTGACCCCTCCCAGGAGCTCTTTTCGGGTCCTTTTTCAGATGTGCCGGAAGAATCCCAGGAGCTAGCACAGGAATTTGTTTGTAGTGATGCCCAAACACTTGAGTTTTCGCCATCTCCTGCTGATGTGGACCCTGAGCCAGCATCTGTTATCATGAGCGATGATGATGATGAGACGCAGTTGCCATCAAGGGATGCTGTTGGAATGTCCAGTGGGCAGCAGGAGGAGCAGAGTGAGGAAGTGGAAGAGGAGGTGGTGGATGACGAAATGACCGACCCCACTTGGCCAGGGGTGATGTCCAGCGAGGAAAGCAGTGGAGAGGTGGTGGTCTGCGCAGCACCGAAAAAGGCAGCAAGAGGCAGAGGGATGTCCAGAGGCAGAGGGATGTCCACAGGCAGAGGGATGTCCACAGGCAGAGGGATGTCCATAGGCAGAGGACAGTCCAGACAGAGAAGTGAGGCCACAGCCAGCAGGGCCGAAGCTGTTCCCGACAGCGGGCAGTCGCGCGAAGCTCCCCCATCAAGGCCTCGTACTTCTGTGGTGTGGAGATTTTTTAATGTTTGTTCGGATGACAAACTGAGCGCGGTTTGCACACTCTGCCACTCAAAACTGAGTAGAGCAATATGACCACCTCAGGCATGCGGCGTCACTTGGAATTCAAGCACTGGGCTGAGTGGGAGAGAGCAAACGCAATACAACCTGCGCCCGGTCTTGCTGCCACTGCCTCTTCCCCTTTGTTGTGTGCTGCCACTGCGGTCCAGACCTCCAGCCAGGACACCTCCACATCTGCCTCTGCCTCGGCTACTTTGGGGCCTTCTCCTTCAGCCTCCCCTTCCCCCGCCTCTTCGCCTGCACCTTCACACTCCTCGTCCCAACAACTGTCCATCTCGCAGGCGTTCGACCGCAGGCGGAAGTACGCCTCGAGTCACCCCCAAGCCCAAGCCTTAAACTGCCACATCTCCAAACTGCTGGCCCTGGAGATGTTGCCGTTTAGGCTTGTGGAGACGCAGGCCTTCCGCGACCTGATGGCGGCTGCCGCACCTCGCTATTCCGTCCCCAGCCGCCACTACTTTTCCCGGAGTGCCGTCCCCGCCCTGCACCAGCACGTGTCGCGTAACATCAGGCTGGCCCTGAGGTACGCAGTCAGCACAAAGGTCCACTTGACCACCGACTCGTGGACAAGCGCTTGCGGCCAGGGACGATACATTTCTTTGACGGCACACTGGGTGAATGTTGTGGAAGCGGGGACGGGGTCGCAAACAGAGACGGCCTACCTACCACCCCCGCCCAAGATTGCCAGCACGGGTTCTGATACACCCCCCTCCTCTTCCTCCTCCTCCTCCTCTGCCTTAACATCGCCCTCAGCCGCTAGCTGGAAGCGTTGCAGCACTGGCGCGGGGAGACGTCAGCAGGCGGTGCTTAAGCTCATCAGCTTGGGCGACAGGAAGCACAGCGCCCCAGAGGTGAGGGATGCCATATTGCAGCAGACGGAGATGTGGCTGTCGCCGCTGCAGCTAGGACCAGGCATGGTCGTGTGCGATAACGGCCGTAACCTGGTGGCGGCTCTGGAGCTTGCCGAACTCAATCACGTACCATGCCTGGCCCACGTTTTTAATCTGGTAGTCCAAAAATTTCTAAAGACTTACCCCAACCTGGCAGAGCTACTGGTGAAAGTGCGGCGCTTGTGCGCTCACTTTCGGAAGTCAACTGTAGCTGCTGCTAGCTTAAAAAAACTCCAGCAACGCCTCCATTTGCCTGAACATCGGCTGTTGTGCGACCTGCCGACTCGCTGGAATTCCACCTATTCCATGTTGGCCAGGGTGTGTGAGCAGCAGAGAGCATTGATGGAGTACCAGATGATGAATCCACGCGTGCCTCCAACTCAGCTCCCTCAGTTTGCCAACCACCAGTGGCCATGGATGGCAGACATATGCGATGTACTGCGTATCTTTGAGGAGTCCACCAAGAAGGTCAGCAGCGAGGACGCTATAGTGAGCGTAACCATCCCGCTCCTATGCGTCCTTAAAGAATCGCTCATCGCAAAAAGGGAGAAACGCATTGCACGCAGAGGAGACGGGGGTAGGAGGAGACGCAACGGAGCTACACAGTCAGACCACACTTTTGTCTGCTTCTCGGTGGCAGTTGGCAGGAGGAGGAGGAGGGATGAGGAGGACGACGTGGAGGTGGCTGTGGAAGAGGAGGAGGATGCTGGCGGCGAGGGTAGCAGTCAGGCTGTGTGCGTCCCATTGGTTCAGCGCGGATGGGGCGGAGAGGAGGCGGAAGAGGAAGAGGAGGAAATGGCAAGTGATCCTTCTGGTGGGGGCAGTGAGGTCCTGCCTATTCAGAGTCTGGCACACATGGCTGACTTCATGCTGGGCTGCTTTTCCCGGGACACACGTGTTGTCCGGATAGTGGAGAACAAACTGTACTGGGTCTTCGCAATCCTGGACCCCCGGTATAAAGATAACATCTCCTCTTTTATTCCGGTAGAGGAGAGGACGAATCGATTGCTGGAATACCAGAGGGAACTCGTGCAGAACATGATGAAGATTTTCCCACCCACCATCGCTGGCGGCAGAGAGGAGAGGGTCTCCCAGAGTACCTCAACATCGATCAGGCCCACAGCCACCAGGGGAACACTCTCCAAGGTGTGGGACACGTTCATGGCACCCCCTCATGCAACTTCCATCACTGCGGGGCCCGCTATCAGCAGGAGGGACAAGTATCGGCGGATGTTGCGGGAGTACCTGGCAGACCGTACCCCTGTCCTCCCCGATCCCTCGGCGTCCTACACTTGCTGGGTCTCCAAGTTGGACACGTGGCTGGAACTGTCCCTGTACGCCTTGGAGGTGCTTGCCTGCCCTGCCGCCAGCGTGCTATCAGAAAGGGTGTTCAGCGCAGCCGGGGGCATTATAACTGATAAGCGCAGCCGCCTGTCAACCGACAGTGCCGACAGGCTGACGCTAATCAAAATGAACAGCAGGTGGATTGACCCGGACTTTGCTTCTCCAACAGTGGAAAGCAGCCAAAAGTGAAGTGCCATCTGTATGAAGTGCCATTTCCTCCTCCACCTCCTCCTTAACCGCCGTAGAATTGCTCCGTAAATAAGAAAAATTTATATATTTATGGCTCACCTCTTGGGCCTCCACAAAATTTTTAAGAGGTCTCACCTCTTGGGCCTCCACAAAATGTTTAAGAGGTCTCACCTCTTGGGCCTCCACAAAATGTTTAAGAGGTCTCACCTCTTGGGCCTCCACATAATTTTTAAGAGGTCTCACCTCTTGGGCCTCCACATAATTTTTAAGAGGTCTCACCTCTTTAGCCTCCACACAATTTTTAAGATGTCTCACCTCTTGGGCCTCCACATAATTTGTAAGAGGTCTCACCTCTTGGGCCTCCACATAATTTTTAAGAGGTCTCACCTCTTGGGCCTCCACAAAATGTTTAAGAGGTCTCACCTCTTGGGCCTCCACAAAATGTTTAAGAGGTCTCACCTCTTGGGCCTCCACAAAATGTTTAAGAGGTCTCACCTCTTGGGCTCCACATAATTTTTAAGAGGTCTCACCTCTTGGGCCTCCACAAAATTTTTAACAGGTCTCACCTCTTGGGCCTCCACATAATTTTTAAGAGGTCTCACCTCTTTAGCCTCCACACAATTTTTAAGACGTCTCACCTCTTGGGCCTCCACATAATTTTTAAGAGGTCTCACCTCTTGGGCCTCCACATAATTTTTAAGAGGTCTCACCTCTTGGGCCTCCACATAATTTTTAAGAGGTCTCACCTCTTTAGCCTCCACACAATTTTTAAGACGTCTCACCTCTTGGGCCTCCACAAAATTTTCCATGAGCCTCTGGCCAGCCCACGGCCTCTTCCTGCCTTTTGCGGTCCTACGCATCCCTCAACATCCCCACTGCTTTACCTGCTAGACATGACACTGGGACAGGTCGGGTCACTGACATCTCAAGCGCCAACAATTTGGGCATTTTAAGGCTTCTGCATGTGTTTGAGTTGTTTTTACATTTTAAAGAAGACATGTCTGACCACATCTCACACACACACACAATGACAATTAGGGGTGGGGTCTATTTGCTTTCCCCCTTGCCTATGCCATCTGTGGTTGTCATAGGCAACGTGATTTTAAGGGGTGCAGAATTTTATCTTCTTTTTTGTCTAGTATGGCTTGGGGTCCATGGCAATGTTGAGGAAAGAAGGTTTCCTTGTATGGTCTCACTTTACAGAGAGGTTATATTGTCTTTGGAGTGTATTGTTGAGAGGCTGTGATAGTGGCGTAATAGTGCGACTTGGGCGCGTTATATGCACCCAGACATGCTTCCCCTGCTGTCCCAGTTGCATTCCAGCAGTGTTGGCATCCTTTTCTGAGGTTTCAGGGTGGACTTGGTGACCTCCAAGTGGTCGAATTGAGATTTCCAAGTGGCGAGCATTTTTTTCCCATAGACTTTAATGGGATTCGATATTCGGTCGAATAGTCGAATTTCGCGGTCTATTCGAATCGAATTTCGAACTTTCGAATATTTCACTACTCGCTCATCTCTAATAATTATGGATGGCATACAACATCAGATAGTGGCTTTTGCGGATGATCTCCTCCTCCTCATATCTAACCCAGAGGAAGCATTCCCGATAGTGACAAGCATTTTAGAACAGTTTAGTTCATTTTCTAATTTTAAAATTATTTTAACAAAATCACAGATGTTAAATGTATCCTTGTCAAGAGAAGAGCAAGATAAACTTGAAAAAATGACCCCATTTGCTTGGTCTGGGACATCAATTATATTCCTAGGGGTTAACGTCACCCCTCAGGTTAACCATCTATTTAAAAATACTATACTACCTTCAGACTATTCCAATTCACCTCACAGGATCCTTCTTCTTGCAAATGAGGAGGATAATAGTGAGATTTCTATGGAAAAATGGGAAACCACACCTCCCCTTTACGCTAATTTCTCAACCAAATGCAAAAGGTGGTATGGGAGTGCCTGATTTCCACAATTATTATAGAGCTATACAGGGCGTGAGATGTCTGGAATGGCTAAGAGGAGATGAAGGGAGACTAGATATACAAGCTGAGCAAGTTAATGCCCAGTTCCCGTTACGATCACTGCTAATGTGCCCCCAGTTAGCAAAACAGTCTACAGGTCCATCTGTAGATCCTCTCACTAATGCTGCACTGTTATCCTGGCACTCCTCTACCTCTAGGAAACTACTCTCAGCCTCTATATTCCCATTACTTCAAGTACAAGATGTACTCATAGATGCACCTCCACAATTTATAGCTATACCCTCAGAATCCTCTAAATCTAATTCGACCCCTATAGTCGACTTATATTAAGAGGAGGGCATCTCACTGGATATAATGAAACAATCAGGGAAAGTCTCTTCACTCTCTCCCTTCCAATTACTACACATACTGCACTACCTGAAAGAACACTACCCGACCGGAACTGCTTCCTCTAACACCAAGTTTGAAACTTTTGTGTTAACATGCAGGCCTCCAAAAAAAGTTATCTCAACTATATATTCAACCTTATTGGATAATAATAATCCCAACTCTTACCCCTTCCTCACCAAGTGGGAACAAGAACTAAACATTAAAATCGACCCTAAAGATAGGGACTACCTTCTGGGCCTTACTTCAAAGGTGTCCAGATGTGTCCGCCTCCAGGAGAACCATTATAAAGTAATGACTAGATGGTATTACACCCCGGATAGATTGCATAAAATCTTCCCCACCTCTAGTAACATGTGTTGGAGATGTAATGACCAAATTGGTACATTTGCCCACATATGGTGGTGGTGCTCAGGAATCAAACCTTTCTGGGTCAATATCGAATCAGCTTTATCTTCTATTTTGGGTGTACAGTTCAAACTTACCCCACAAATCGCCCTCCTTAGTTTATTGAGAAAAGATGTCTTAAATTATAATAACAAAAGGTTGGTTATTCATCTATGTGCTACTGCCAGGACAGTAATAGCTTCCTGTTGGAAATCAGGGGCAACTCCCCCGTTGTCTATCTGGAAATTAAAATGTGATCAGGTATGCAGACTAGAGCAGATTGCACATTGGGTGTCAAATACCCCTCAGATTTTTCACAAGATTTTGGGTCCTTGGGAGTCATATAGAAGGTCAGATATAAATGGCTCCAAATAGATAACTTCATCCTACCGTCTGTATCTGAAGAACAATGTCACCTAAGTACTTGGATTATGGATTCTGTATAGGTATCTCCCTTCCTGTCATCCCCCCCACCCCTTTTTTTGTCCTCCCTTTCCCTCTCCATCCCTTTCCCCTGCCTTATTATTGTTACAGTTGTAGTTCAAACTAGTTTGGAAGGTCTACCAGGATATTGACCCTTTGTCAAATTATTCGCTTGTGTGTTTTGTATTACAATGACCACTGTATCTGACGTGATCAATATATGCAAATCTCCTGTGTACCTCACTTATTGCTCAATAAAAAATTGTTGAAACTACAGACAATTCCCCACTGTGCCAGCAGGTTAACATGACTGCACATGCTGCATGGCCTGGATAACCTTGTGCATGTGCAGATGATCTGTCTGTAAAAAACAAATCAGCAATTGTGCAAATTCATTGATGTGGATGTGTAACGATATTATCCGTGCATGCACCAATATTCAGGCCACTTGAAATGTGTCGCCCTGTTAGTCTGCCGGCAGAGGGAGCATCTACAGCTGTGGGAATGCTCCGCATATGTGTGCAGTTGTTCAGATTAGTTGATTTGTACAAAGCAATTTGTTCATCCCTAGTTGGCTTATTTTTAGATTAAATTTTACCCCAGAATAGTGTCATAATTTTGGAGAAAAATGGTGCACAATAGGCCATGCCCCTTGTCAGTGAAGCCAGACCCCTTAGCACTAATCCCCACACACCCCTTTCAAACAGTCAGAGAAAAAAGTGTAGAAACCTAGTTGTGCCAAGGTTGTGCCAATTTGTGACTCTGTTTAGGCAGATTTTAGTCTCAGACTTTTGTACTGTGGCCTTACCAGTGTCTTTACTCATATAAACAATAACAATATGTTCTTGGTTATATAGAATGGTAGGATTAATGTATTGCTGATGATGAGATAAAATATTCCATTACAAAACCAAACCCCTGGTAAGTTCATGATAGGGGTCACAACAATACTTGACCAGGCTGTCATTAGCACCTGGATAAGTGGTCAACTATAAGTGTCTGCACCAGGCAGCCAAGAGAATGAAACAGGGATCACATGGACACTGCTCTAGCATACTAAATCAGATGGTGTGATATTCACGTGGGAAATTACTGGGATGCTAGTATCAACAGCATTGCAGTCATATCACCCAGGAGATTGCTGCTAATGCAATTTGGTCTGTAGATAACCACAGACTTTTATTTAGTTTTAGCAGTGGGCCTCCTCCCTCCTTTAAGGACTCATGCACACGGCCGTTGCCCGCAAACAGTCAGACAGTTGGATGTGAATTGCAGACTCCATTCAAGTAAATGGGTCAACGATACGCATGCGGCGGCATGTAGACCTCAATTTGCGGTTCGCAGCACATGCCCGGCAGGCACAATCATGTGCATGACCCCTTAAGTAAGCCACAAATGGGGTATAATTCAAAAAGTTGTTGTTTTTTTAAATCAAATAAATGGAAGGCGAGGGTATAAATATTAAAAATGAAGTTCTAATAATAATAATAATAATAATAATAATAATAATAATAATAAATTGTTATTATTATTACTTCATTCAAAGTCTATATTCAACTCTGTATTTTTATTTCTTCATATTTTGCAGAATGTAACAACGTCCTAGTTGCTGTAGAGTTTTATATTTCAATACAATTATGCCCAGAGCCACATATTCATATTATTTTTTATATCCTACTGATCAGATACTGCATACATTGCTTCTTTTAAAATGATTTATTCTCAGGAGGTTCGGCTCTTAGATTATATTTAAGCACAGGAAAGGGACTTAATGTTGACTATGTAACTATAGCGAGCTTTGTATTTTATATTCAACTATGTGAGGGTTAAGTCAGGATTTATGCCTCCTTTCTTAGTTTGCTTTCAGGTGACGGCACATGTCCAAATTAAAATTACAACATAACTGGGATTCTGTTCTCCGTAGCTTCCGCCGGTGTTAAATATATTTTGTGTATGTAAAGTGATTGTGTATGCTTTATTGCAAGAGATAAAAATGTTCAGGCACTCCAGTCTTTCCAGTTAATATAAGCAAATGCAATCAATCTCGGCGAGCTGTGGGACATATTTGTTTGCTTACAATTAATTTTGGCGAGAGAGGGAGGAAAAGTAAAATGATCTCTATAGAGTGAGGTGGCATCATATCCCCTTTATATCATCAACTATCTACGTTGTTATCAGACAGATGACTACAAATAAAATGTATGTGGCTCATTTAAGCCGCACCTAAAAATGTCCTTTTATATGAAGGGAAAACGGCAGGAATAGTTGTCAGTGGTGCACGAGATTAGTGTATTAATCACTCAAGCTATGTTTTATAAGATTTTATGGCAATACAAGAACAGAGAAGCGGGAACAAGTAAATCACTGTAATAAAGAAATATATGCATATGGGTGCTCCAACTCTGTCTTAAACAATATATCATGGGGAAGATTTGTATTCCTCGAAATGGTACTTAATGGAAAATTTTCTGGGTCTTCAAAACATCAATTTTTAAGATCTGAATTTTCTTGTGCTTTCCTGGGGACTTTAAAAAGAATACTGAACCTGGAACGCAAGTGGTTTATAGTAACACTATTAAATACGTACTGTATGTACAGTACATACCAAAGGTTTGGACATACCTTCTCATTCAAAGAGTTTTCTGTATTTTCATAACTATAAAAATTGTAGATTCACACTGAAGGCATCAAAACTATGAATTAACACCTGTGGAATTATATACTTAACAAAAAAGTGTGAAACCTTTTGAATAAATCCCCAACAATGTCACCAGCAAAGCACCCCCACACCATCACACCTCCTCCTCCATGCTTCACGGTGGGAACCAGGCATGTAGATTCCATCCGTTCACCTTTTCTGCGTCGCACAAAGACACTGTGGTTGGAACCAAAGATCTCACATTTGGACTCATCAGACCAAAGCACAGATTTCCACTGGTCTAATGTCCATTCCTTGTGTTCTTTAGCCCAAACAAGTCTCTTCTGCTTGTTGCCTGTCCTTAGCAGTGGTTTCCTAGCAGCTATTTTACCATGAAGGCCTGCTGCACACAGTCTCCTCTTAACAGTGGTTGTAGAGATGTATCTGCTGCTAGAACTCTGTGTGGCATTGACCTGGTCTCTAATCTGAGCTGCTGTTAACCTGCGATTTCTGAGGCTGGTGACTCGGATGAACATATCCTCCGCAGCAGAGGTGACTCTTGGTCTTCCTTTCCTGGGGCGGTCCTCATGTGAGCCAGTTTCTTTGTAGCACTTGATGGTTTTTGCGACTGCACTTGGGGACACTTTCAAAGTTTTCCCAATTTTTCGGACTGACTGACCTTCATTTCTTAAAGTAATGATGACCACTCGTTTTTCTTTACTTAGCTGCTTTTTTCTTGCCATAATACAAATTCTAACAGTCTATTCAGTAGGACTATCAGCTGTGTATCCACCTGACTTCTGCCCAACACAACTCATGGTCCCAACCCCATTTATAAGGCAAGAAATCCCACTTATTAAACCTGACAGGGAACACCTGTGAAGTGAAAACCATTTCAGGTGACTACCTCTTGAAGCTCATCAAAAGAATGCCAAGAGTGTGCAAAGCAGTAATCAAAGAAAAAGGTGGCTACTTTGAAGAACCTAGAATATGACATATTTACAGTTGTTTCACACTTTTTTGTTAAGTATATAATTCCACATGTGTTATTTCATAGTTTTGATGCTTTCAGTGTGAATCTACAATTTTCATAGTCATGAAAATACAGAAAACTCTTTGAATGAGAAGGTGTGTCCAAACTTTTGGTCTGCACTGTACATATTTCTGGAGGTTATCAGAATTCAAGGTATTGCTTTTAAACCCAGGAATGTAGAGAAGTCGAATATTATTTGTGCATTCTCTGTAGATTTCCTCTACTTACGTATGTCTTTTCAAGGACAATGCAGTCAAGATTTCAAGGGGCTGACAGTGGAGAACAACTGGATCTAAATATAAAGTTATGCATCTCGTGTTCTGTTAAGTTTGAGAAATGTAGTATATCTAACCAGAATTTGACTGCATGCCAAGCTAAAGGTGACTGTCTGTATGATAAATGACAAATCGAGTCTCTGATGAGGAGGAGCATAGAGGTCAACTTAGTAGAAAGAAAGTTTCCAGTGTAGGATCACCTTTGCAGATCCTATATAACACAGAGGTAGCCAACAGATAATTCTATAGGTGAAGATTTTTTCAAGTCTATTTTTTGTTATATAGTCATACTACAGGCTGCCATACCATACATAGTAGTCTGCAGAGGTGGACTGGGAACTTAAAGTGGCCCTGGAAAAAATACTAAAAGTGGCCCCATTTTGTAGTTGGGTCCAAATTGATGGAAAGCAGGGTCAACAGAAGTAGGCAGGGCCAGCAATATTATATTGTGGCACATTATACCACCCAAATAGAGCCAAATTTCACAGTCCATCTCAAAATACTGTCCCAAAAACTTCCACTGGCTGGCCATGAGGATGGCTTTGGCAGCTCCCTGGGCATTGGCCCACCAGGAAGTTTCCCTGTAAGGTCTATGGCCAATCTACCCCTGGTAGTCTGTGTTCCACGTGATAAAGGCAATGAGCATAAAATTCTTGCAATCCTGCAAACTGTGGCTATAGTCCTCAATCATAAGACTGTATGGATATATACTGTATGTATTTATAATGGTTATTTAGTTCTGTGTGTTCAGGTCTCAGTATTTTATACAGTACTTTAAATGTGGGTCCTACCTGTTGACATGCATGTTTGACTCTCTCCATTCAATTCCTTGCAACTGTGCCAGAGGTGGGACCTGCATCTATCAGGTATTTTTAACATATGCTTTGAAAATTCACTGTTGAAGAGAACCTATTATGGTGAACATGGTGTCTGAGCTGCCTGTTATGTTATAGAGCAAGAGCAGCTAAGCAGATTAGTATATAGTTTTATGGAAAAAGATTCACTAAAATTTGTATTTTATTCATTTAAATTTCTGGGCTTTGAAGTCCAGGAGGTGGTCCTTTCAATGATCGACAGCCTTCCCTCTATGACTGTGTATACAGAGAGCTGTCAATCACTGATAGGACCGCCTCCTGGACTTCAAAGCCCAGAATGAGCAGGAATTCTAATGAATAAATTGCAAATTTTACTGAATCTTTTCCCATAAAACTATGTATCAATCTGTTCAGCTTCTCCTGTTCTATAACATGCTGCCTGTGGATTACTTAGCAGTTTAATGGTGGCAGGATCCCTTTAAATCACACAATACCTTATAGGGCTAGCTCAGCTGAATGTAATGATGACTTTCATGATTGCTTCATCCTGGAAAAAATGCACTTTTAATCCGTATGCAAATGAACAATCAAATGGCCCAAGCCAATGTGTGCTCTCTTGTTCCTCCTGCATCCTCTGCCAGATGACTATACAGAAACATGGCCCTGTCAGTCAATAAGAAGAGGGAGGGGCTTGAAGAGGAAGTGGGAGGAGCAAGGGTGCACAGAGTGGCTTTAAGACCCTCAATGCTCTTAACCCATTTGCAAGTGGATCAATAAGACTTTTTCTTCAGAATGGAGTGATAGATTGCAGAATGAAAGTTCTCATTACATTGCATTGAGCTAGCCATACAAGGCATTGCCCCTGGATTAACAGTGAATTTCTTGATGACAAACTCACTTTAAATTACATTGTTCTGGCTGCTGTATATTGAACTCTGTAAAATTTAGCATTCAGTAAGCCCCTAAACTCCTATTAGTGGTGGCAGGACAGATCCAGAATTATATAATTTAACTTTACATCTATGCATGCAACTTAGAAGGTTTTTTAAGAATACAAAAAAAAGTTGGCATTTTCAGCAAAAAATGTTGGACTTAATGTTGATGTGGTAATTAGAGATGAGCAAAGTTTATTAAAATTGGATTTGGCCGCTTCACCGAATTACTTCATCATGAAGCCCATTTCTTTATAATTAGTGGGTGAGATGACAGGGAGCGGGAAATGTGCCGCTCCCCGCCATTGGACCCCTTGGACCTCAGTTCATACATGATGCCGGCATCTGATAGTAAAATGGCAGTGTAAAAACAATATACTGTATATATACCGTATACTTACTATTTGGACACGACGGGCCGCCCACTGCCATCTTGATTGAAGGACTGGCGCAAAATCTCGCTCGGGCTGCCATGACATCATTACATCGTCGATTTAACCTGAAATAGTGTTGATTCAGCCAGATCTTGGCTGAAATTCTGTGCTCAGCGGTGTATGACGTATACACCGCTTAGCATGGAATTTCAGCCAAGATCTTCAATCAAGATGGTGGCGGGCAGCCCGTTGCAAGCAAATGGATAAGGTAAATATGATTTTTTTTACACTATTCCAGGTTAAATCGATTTGCGAGGAAATTTGGCCTTCACGAATCAAATTTATCCTGAAATTCGAATCGAAGTCCACGTGTGGTAATTAGGAGGTTTAAGAGGAAATTAATTTAAAAGCCTTGTGTACGTGACTGTGTCTGCATTGTGGCCCACAAACCACAGAGCCGCAAAATATGGATACCTTATGTATACAATCTGCATTTTTCTCACTCCCATCACTAGAATTGACTATTCTTGTCCACAGTATGAATAAGAATGGGACATGATCTATAATGTGTGGAACAGACATACAAATGTTGGCAGCGCATGGATGACTTCCATGTGCGGTCTGTTTTTTGTGGACCCGTAGAAATGGATGGGTCCATGTGCAATCCACACAAAATATTATATTCTTATATGATATTAAAAATTCATTTATCCCTTGAAAAACGTTGCTGCTATATTATTAAACATTTTAACTTACTGTCACACCCTGATCAGAACTGTTGACATTTTTTGGATTGGATAGGATGTTGTTTTTGAGGCTGTAAAGCAAAACATGAGGGTAACCTCTTAGACCTGTGCCCTGAGTGAGAAAAGGCACATGAACACTAACAAAGTGGTTAGGTGTAACGGTTGGATTTAATTAATAAATATATTATTTTTATTCTTAGTTATGCTTGAAAGGTTTTCCCAGGAAAAAAAGAGATCTCCTTTCCCTCATTATTCTGCTCACAGCAGGAATCGCCTGAAGCTGCAGCAAATACAACCTAGAACATCCTGTAGGTGAATTCTAATTGTTGTTATTACTATGGAGGCGCATAGTAATCTCATTGTCTCTCATCAATAACGGTCTGTTGGTAGACAGCATTCAAAAAACTCTTGAAGGCAAGATACAAAGACATGGCAGTCGCTTTTCATTGCACCACATGGTGCATATACAGTGCATCCAGGTGTACACTTGAAATATGCTACTGCGTCCACACATATTCTTTTTCTTTTTTATTGTAATAGTGGTTAATGAAGTTGTTTTACTCTATATTCTATAAGCTATGTTACAATGCATGGCTTTATAGAATCATGAGACACATGATATAATATTAACAACATAGAGGGACATTAAAAGTTTTTTTTTTCCCAGGAGTGTAATATTGGTGACCTATCCTCAGGATTGGGGTCCGACTCCTGCCACTCCTACCACTCAGCTGTCTGAAAGGGATGCAGTGTCTGGATGCATACCAGGCACAGCGTCATACATTGTATAGTGGCTGTTCTTGGTATTGAAGCCCAGACCCATTCACTGTGACCAATGAACATGATGTCACTGGAGTAGGAAGAGGCTGCAGCGTTACCCAGAGCACCTTGGCCTCTTCAAGCAGCTGATCGATGGGTTTGCGGAGAGTCGGAGCCCCATCATTCTGATATCCAACTAAAGATAGGTCATCAATATTTTACTCCTGGAAACCCCTTTAAATGAGAACTTTTGGATTATTTCTATGGTTCTATGGTGCTGAGTGTAAACTACACAGGGATAGGGTTTTGCGGTGAATACTTTTACCGACTACATTAATGCAGAATAATTAACTCAGTTTTATGCAACTGTTGTGTCAAATGACTTGTAGTCTTGCAATCAGCTTCTGCTATGTGTCTCTGGAACATCTTGAGAATGCCTGCCACTGTTGAGGCGATCTACTTACAGATTTTGGAATTGTTATGGTAAACACTTCAGTGACTAGGACATCAAGCATCTAATACTAATAATGAAGAACTCTGAGACTTCCTGCATTATTATTGAGGCCATAGTGGCAGCTGCCAGTGTCTTTATAATACACTTCATCCCTCCAAAAGTGCCCAAACAAAATGGCAATGCATCTTATAAACGAGATATTAATGAGCGCTTCCATTATGGAAATATGCAGGAGGTGCGGGGAACAGTAAGTGTAGCGCTGCTAGCGCTGGCTTTACCCACAGCTCCCTGGTCTTCTTCTGGGTGCCCACTGTGCTGTGGCCTGACTGTGTATAGCTTCAGGATGTAGTGCACTTAGGTATGCACTATGACCTGGTGCAGTGCAACTTGAGGTCATAGTGCAGCATGGTGCTGGCAGAAGGCCAGGGAGCAGTGAGTGTCAAGAGAGCCTCTGATGAGGATTGGGGCTCTGATTGGGGAGTCTGATCAGCGGTTTGATTGGGGGGTCTGATCTGAAGTCTGATAAAGATTGGGTGTCTGATTGGAGGGTCTGATCTGAGGCCTGATAAAGATTGGTGGTCTGATTGGGGGGTCTGATCTGGGGTCTGATAAAGATTGGGGTCTGATTGTAGACTATAATCTAAGGGGTGATAAAGATTGGGGGTCTGATTGGGGGGTTTTATCTGAGGCCTGGTAATGATTGGGGGTCTGGTTGGGCAGTCTAATCTGAGATGTGATAAAGATTGGGGGTCTAATTGGGGGGTCTGATCTGAAATCTGATAAATATTGAGGGTCTGATTGTGGGTTCTTATCTGCGGCCTGGTAAAGATTGAGGGTCTGGTTGGGGGGTATGATCTGAGATCTGATATAGATTGGAGGTCTGAGTGGGGTCTGATAAAAAAAAATGGGGGTTTGATTGGGGGTTCTGATCTGAGGTTGGATAAAGATTTGGGGTCTGATCTGAGGTGTGATAAAAACTGAGGGTCTGATCTGAAATGCAATAAAGATTGGGGGTCTGATTGGGGGTCTGATCTGAAGTGTAATAAAGATTGGGGGTATGATTTGGGGATCTGATGAAGACTGGGAGACTGAGGGTCTAATCTGAGGTCTGATGAAAAACATTTTATTCTTATTTTCCTCCTCTAAACCTAAATCCTAAGTGCATGTTATGATAAGTGTGTGTTATAAATTAAAAATATGGTACTCATTACCTCAGTCACAGCAGGCGAATGGTGACATTATTACTGAGACACCATACTTTTTAGCCAGTGTTCAGCATATTCCTCATGTTTCTCCTACATAAGGTCTAATAGAAGCATTTCTTTTCTGCTATCTCTGTCTTCACAACCCCTTCCTAGTGGGGTATATTTTATTCTAAGAGACAACAGCCCAAGAGCTAAGGAAATATTTCAGATAGTGCTCCTGTTGATGTGTTTTGCTCTTGTTGATGAGAACAGTCAGCATCTGGACTGCCAAGAGAGAGAGGTTCAGATGATGACTGCAATGTATCTGTGTTGGCAGAGGTAGAAGTGATACTTGTAGTCAAGGTAGTGTTGATGGTAGGGACCCTGGTAGCCATGGTGGTAGTGGCATTTATGGTCAATATAGAGGTGAGAATTTGAAGGAGGGCTAGGAGCCAGTGACATGTCACAGTGTGAGAAGCATGGCAGTGATAATGATGATGATGATGATGATGATGATGATGAATATGACTGTGTCTTGGACAGAACCTGGGAACAGATCAGGATGGTGAGGTTTCAATGACATAAGAGGAGAAGGCTGGTAGCAGTGATTGAGCCAACATATGGCCAAAACATCACAAAACTGCTAAGGATAGATCTCCTTCTACTTGAGTCAGCTTGAGAATAGGTTATGCTGCTGCTGTTGTTGGAGTAGTGCCAAAAGCTTTAAGACCTAGGGCAAGCTCAGTTAGTGGTGCCTCTCCACAGGTGTCTTCTGCGTTTCTCTACA
Organism: Rhinella marina; assembly: GCA_900303285.1. NCBI lineage: Eukaryota > Metazoa > Chordata > Amphibia > Anura > Bufonidae > Rhinella > Rhinella marina. The sequence continues at coordinate 37,571 of ONZH01014468.1, forward strand.
TAACTGGCTGACAAAACCATCATAGTGTACAAGCTCTGCAGGTAAAGAAAAAGACATAGTGATGTAAATAAGCACAAATATAGGAGTTATGGCTCTCCTTCAGGACATGAAGAAGCATTGTGTATTCACAACAGAAAATTTAACTGGCCAGTTATGTAAGCTAGAGTGTTTTTCTACTCCCCTCATTATTCTAGTAGCTTGTCCCTATCCACAGTAGTACATGGTTGTTGTTTTCATCATCCGGTTCATCCTCAGTTATCCATAACAAAATGTGTGGCCAGGAAACAACAATACACTGCTGCTTCTACAGCCCCTACACAGCCACACATATTCTGCCTTGTCCATCATATTCCTTACTGTGCTTCTGCCAGTACTAATACCTTTATACAGTCACAAATCTCCTGGTCAATACTATACTGCTGTTCTCACTATTATAACTACCCCTACATAGCCAGAAATCTCCTGCCTTATTCCTTATGTTCTATACTGTGCTGCTGATGAGAAACCTACCCTGTGCAGTATGACCGACTTGTATATCTCTCAAAAGAGAGATATATCACTTTTGTTAAAATCCTTGGGTTCGTCACTTTCCAGGATGGTATGACCTTTCTTTAAAAATAACACCAAACCTATTGCTACTCCCAAAAAATGTATAATTTGTGGACTGTTTGTTAAAAACAAACTATTGGTTCTTCTGATACCATCACGTATGAATAAATACTGGCAGGCATCTGCCCCAGGTATAGATTATTTTTGAACAGCTTTTTAAAAACAAGTCATGGCTTCTTTCGATAATACCATATGTGTATAAACTTCAGAAGACTTCTCACACTGCAAAGGGGTCCGTTTTAACCCATTTTTATATTAAAATTGACAGTGCAGTGTATTTTTAAACACACTGTTTGTGACTGCCAGCTAGCAGCCATACCTGTCAACTTTTCCATTACTAAAGTTGAATTGATGTCAAATAGCCTGAAAGGGGATGGATGCAGTTCTGGGTGATGCCAAAATGTCATGTGTGATTTTTCAGAGCTATTCAGGCATTTTTTTTATTCAGGTCAAATTTATTCAGACCCAGAATGTATTTCTGTAAATCAACTTTTCTCTCTGTGCCAGTTTTCAGGTACACATAATGGTAAATGCGTCAGACCGCAGTGGTCCAAATTTTGTACACTAGAAAACTGACTTACAATAATGATACTTTTATCCTTTGAGTTTTGGAGCATAACACAGAAGAAATGGCTTTGTTATGAAGGTTTTTAAGAATACGCTAAATACACAGTTCATTTCAGAAATTTTCAATATTTGGATTTAGTGGCCCTTTAAATCTATACCAAATTTATTTTAGTAGGCAGTAGGAAAGAAATATGTATTCTATGATGTTGGTATAGTATGAGGGAAAAATTACACTTTCAACTCGTGAACACTAAATTATGTTTTCTATTCTTTAACTATTCTTTACTTTTAAAGTTCATAGACTGTAACCGTTTTACAGTATATTGTTTTTCTTCACTATTAGTTTCTATATTGATTCAAAACAAGTTTTTCATTTTCTGCTACATTTATTCCTGCTATTGCTGAGCAGTACAGTTGTTTCCATGCCCAGAATCAAGTGGTTCACGCTGTGTCATCATCAATATTTAGTACAGGGAATAAAATAAAAATTAAAAATTATTATACCAAGGTTTGGTTTTATGGGAAATATAGTGTGAAACAATACCTCATAAAAATGTGACAACGGTTATTGTTTAATCTTCTAGGTGTAGTGTAGATGCTTCCAAAGGGACACTGCATTAAAAGTTACTTCTTTTTAAATGAAAAGAAACTTGTAGAGCATAGTGATACAGTAATAATTTCAGAAACCTCGAAACACAGAAGAATGACAGCAGACGAAGACCACATGGTCCTTTAGTCTGTCCTTAGAACATTTCTTTCTTATTTTCTAGTTAATGGTACTTTCAGAGACAGATTTGGCCACAGTTACCTGTCTGTTACCACAAGAGTAAGAATAGGACCCTCTTCTTTTTTATATGTTTATTATTTAAAGTGTAACTCTCATGTTTTCATTTAAAAAAAATCAATTTTAGCTGGTGCAGCATTATACATAACGCAATCTTTAGTTTCTTCACACTCCACTGTTTTCCTCGATCTTTTGCCTTAGTTATAGCTGTTTTGAACCCAACAATATGCACACAGTGTGCTGTGTCAGTCTTCTGTTTACACTACATGGAAGACAGAAAAGCCCTAGCAACAGTCTTTTAAGGGACCAGTGGAAAGGAACAGGAGACATTAATGTAACCTAGTAACATAGTTCATAAGACCGAAAAAAGACATCTGTCCATCCAGTTCGGCCTGGAAATGAAAGCTGTTATTATAAGATAATTACAGATCTTTTGGCAATCATTAACAGACTAACTAAAACAAATAAAGAAAAAAATAAATAGAAAAAATATAATAGTTACACTTTAACTCACTGAGGGCTTGCAGAGTAGAAGTTCAATATCTGCAGATGATGCCAGGTACTGTAAATTAACCAACACAGAGAAGAAGAAGAATATATTACAGAGGATTTGCATATAAGAAAGCTGGAGATTCAATGATGATAATGCGTTTTCCCCGCCAAATCACTATGCAGAGCTGGCCTGAGAGAGCTGCCATGCCGATCAGTCAAGTCCCAGCTGGACAACCAGTCACGGTGACTATAAGCCAAGCCAATCAGGTTTCTGACTGTCTAATGGTAGAGCTATCACAGAGAAAACCACTAAAAGATAACTTTTAATAATATTCAAAAAATAAAAAAGGGATAACATATATAAGGCACAAACAAAGGGGAGACGATAAGATACCAGTGGTAGATTACACAGTCATATCCCTATTAAGAGGCTTAGAGAGGGGTAGAGTCATGACAGTGTAGAGAGATGGTGATGTCGAAAGTAAGGCCTGGAATAAGGCAGGATAATCTTGTGGACTGGAATGGAAAGAAGCTCAAAACAGTCCAATTATTAATAATCAAGCACCTGGATGGGGTGCTCCAAAAACCTACATAATCAAACACCAATAATAATATAGGGTACACGCTTAAAACATAACCTTTACTATGTATTTTTAAAAAATAATAATAATGGCCCACAGACATATATACACATAGAAAAGTGCACAGTAATACAAACCAGTGCAAAATAGATAAAATTGCGTCTTACCACTTCATAGTCGAGCACATGGTTGGATGCAATGAGAAAATAGCAAAATAACAAAAAAGCGCCCTAGATTTAGGGGTACTGGGTCTCTGCCCCTGTATGACCCTAGACCAAATATATGGTAATGAATCCACAGGGGTGGGATAAAAACTCCCCACACCTAATAAGCAATATCCTAGCAGGGTAACCCTAATCTGTCCCTCAAGGATAGACTGACTGCCCAACAATTTGTCAAGAAAGGGGAAAAGGGATCCCTAAAGCTAGGAGAAAAGTACAAAATGTCCCAACACGTTTCCTTGGCATCTATCGCCCATTTCATCAGGGGACGGGTGACCAAATGATGTAAGAGATAAGACCAGCATTAGTATACCATCTGCGTCCTAAACAGAGGGCTCACAATGTGCTCTAATGTGCTGCAGCATGAGTAGCACAGGTGGTGAGGCATCCACGCTTGTAAGGTAAACGTGTGGATTTTAAATACCCCACCAATGAAAAAAACCCCACCCCTACACTAATGAAGTAGACAGGGAGAAGCACGCCTCAAAGGATAATCTGAGTGCCATTGCGTCCACAATATGCGCCACGCATGCGCCCAGAACACCAAACACTGACTATGTACCAGTGGGAAAAAGGGCCGGGTGGCGCGCGATCCGCACATGCGCAGTAACATCCATAGCTGCACACACACTACACACACCTGGGCTCCACTGCCAGCCTCTCACTGGAATTCCAAGTTATTGCGCGTGTTGTGTAGTGGGCGTGAGGAGGAGGAGATATGGTTAGTGACTAGTGATGAGCGAACATGTTCGGCCGAATACACTATTTGGCCAAACATGGTGGCGCTCGTGACCACGCAGTGTTCTACCGAACACCGCGTGTGCTCGAGAGCCATACTCGAGTCCCCTTCCTAATTAGCGTGCGGGAAGGTACCTGCATTAACTGTAATGTCAGTAGCCATGTTAGCTACTGGCATTACACTGATTGGCTGGCCGGGAACGCGTCATCGGGTGCTATAAAGCACCCGGTGACATGTGACAGGCTCATACCGAGCCAGGGAGAGCTGCTGCAAGCAGGGACAGATAGAGTAGGGACAGAAGAACGCTAGGCAGGGATAGAATTTGCTCAGAAAAGACCCAAAAGCCCTTTTAAGGGCTATTCTATCTTGCTGGCAAACATTTTTTATTTTGGGGGTGTTAAAAATAGCGCTAGGTCGCCTGCCATTAACGCCACCTGTGCAGCTGCTGCATGCTGCATGATACTCTCTGTATACTATATACCTGACAGCCTTTCCTATTATTTCTGCTCTTAAGCCCGCAGTACCTCTTTAGCGTCTCGCTGTATAATATTTGCGCAAGGAGGGACTTAAAGTGTAGGGATAGGATTTGGCTAGGCAGGGCTAGTATTTCTGTTCAAAAGACACAAAAGTCCATTGTTATATCTGGCTGCATTTTTTTTCTTTTGGGGCAAAAAGAACGCAAGTGTGCCTGACACTAGCAGCACGTGCACAGCGTGTGTATTAGAACCTTTCAAAAGTCTGTATACCTGACATCCGTTGGTATTTATTCTACCGTTAATTTAAGCCGCAGTTCCTCATTGGCGACTGCTATATAACATTTGCGCAAGGAGGGACTTATACTGTAGAGATAAGATTTGGCTAGGCAGGGCTAGTAGTTCTGTTCAAAAGACACAAACATCCATTGTTAAATCTGGCTGCATTTTTTTTTCTTTTGGGGCAAAAAGAACGCAAGTGTGCCTGACACTACCACTACGTGCACAGCGTATGTATTAGAACCTTTCAAAAGTCTATATACCTGACATCCGTTGGTATTTTTTCTACCGTTAATTTAGGCCACAGTTCCTCATTTGGGTCTGTTATATAACATTTGCGCAAGGAGGGACTTAAAGTGTAGGGATAGGATTTGGCTAGGCAGGGCTAGTATTTCTGTTCAAAAGACACAAAAGTCCATTGTTATATCTGGCTGCATTTTTTTTCTTTTGGGGCAAAAAGAACGCAAGTGTGCCTGACACTACCACTACGTGCACAGCGTGTGTATTAGAACCTTTAGAAAGTCTATATACCTGACATCCGTTGTTATTTTTTCTACCGTTAATTTAGGCTGCAGTTCCTCATTTGCGTCTGCTATATAACATTTGCGCAAGGAGGGACTTATACTGTAGGTATAGGATTTGGCTAGGTAGGGCTAGTAGTTCTGTTCAAAAGATACAAAAGTCCATTGTTAAATCTGGCTGCATTTTTTTTTCTTTTGGGACAAAAAGAATGCAAGTGTGCCTGACACTACCACTACGTGCACAGCATGTGTATTAGAACCTTTCAAAAGTCTATATACCTGACATCCGTTGGTATTTTTTCTACTGTTAATTTAGGCCGCAGTTCCTCATTCGCGTCTCCTATATAATATTTGTGCAAGGAGGGACTTTAGGGATGTAGGGATACTGTAGGGATAGGATTTGGCTAGGCAGGGCTAGTTGTTTTGTTCAAAACACAAAAGTCCATTGTTATATCTGGCTGCAACATATTATTTTTGTGGTGGGTTAAAAATTGTGCAAGGTTGCCTGACCTTAACATCATCTTTTCAGCGTCTGCTGGCTAACATTTGTGTATCCCAAATAACTGAAATCCGGTGTATTTTTTCCTGCAGCTATTGCAGGCGACATTACTAATGTCGCCGTGATTAGCGGCAGAAAGTAATGCAATAAATGTCAGGAATATAGAGAAACATACATTGTCCTGCACACGCTGCGCAGCGGATATTAAGATTAGGCAAACTTGCGCAAAGTTTGACCATGAAGAATAACTATATTGCAGCCAGATATAACAAAAGTCCTTAAAAGGACTTTGGGGTCTTTTCAACAGAACAACTAGCCCTGCCTAGCCAAATCCTATCCCTACACTATCTGGGCCTTATTGCGCAAACGTTATACATTATATGAATAACGGCAGAAAAGAATACATTGGATGTCAGGTATTTAGGATACAGAAAGGTTATACTGCACATGCAGCAAAGGTATGTGACATTACCTGCGCTGCGTCTGCTGCATTACGTTTGCTCATTCGGTGAAATTTTTCTGCTGGTACACTAAAAAAAATCTGCGCAACTGTACTTTTGACAAACTTGCATATATACCATTTAGTATGCGCAAGGCGAGCAGTAAGGGACAGGGAAGTGGGCGTGCTGCTGATGGTGCACGGTGGGTGCGGTGAAACAGTGTCTGCTAGTAAAGCACAAGAAACAAAGTCATCCAAAACTCCTAGCTTCATGTCTCAGTTTGGAGGGCGGCGCAAGACAGGTTCTTGTTAGGTCAACATTAGAGATGAGCGAATACTAAAATATTTGTGTGCTCGGTACTCAGAACAAATTTTTCAAAATATTCGTATATTCGTACGTAATAACGAATCCTATTGAAGTCAATGGGAGATACGAGCACTTTTGTAGTGGACCAGTTATTCGCACGCAAGTTTGCCTAAACACCTGAAAACCTCTGAAAGTGATGGAAACACCATGGAAATGGATAGGAAACACCAGGGGCAGCATGCATGGAGCAGGCAGAGACAGTGCAAGGAGTGACAGAACCTTGTCCGATAAAGCGTACGCTATTGCTACTATACGCTACTATACGTTTTTACTCTATACGCTGTAGCGTACGAATTCAAGAGTAAAACCATTACCACTTGCAAGTCTCACGAATGCACGCACGACGCTAGGCCGCGGTGTACAGTTCTCAGAGGCAGATACAATTTGTCAAGATGGCAAGCTGGCGTTCCTGTGCTTTTAGCTCTGGGGAGCTCAAATATATGGTCAGGAGGATGGACAGCCAGGAGTACGATGGCACACACCGACACCCCAATCGGCAGAAAAAAAGAAATTGTGCAGCAGGTGATCCGAGGCTTGCGCCATCGCTTTCACAGTGTGCGGACCCCGGGCTAGATCCAGAGGAAATGGTCGGATTTAAAATTAAAGTGCCCAGAGCGGGTTAGTCAGATCCGGGCAGAGATACGAGAGGGTGAGTAACAAAATATTTGAAAAGTAAAAACATGTTAAAAAATTAGTTTACTGTATTGTATATGTACCAGTGCCAACAATGAAAACCATATAGAAGGACAACGTGGGCGTGCGTGGTGCGCTGCAGCAATTTTCTTTCATGCTAGGCCACACCTCTAACTCCACTCAAACAAGTGACGGTATTCTCAGATACGTACCCCTTCCCAGTAATTTGCCTTAGGCTACTTTTACATATGTGGTGATCCGGCAGGCTGTTCCGCGGTATTTGTCCTGCCAATTCCTGGTGTTCTTGCCGGATAGCGGCCGGATCAGCGCCGTCCCCCATTATTGTTAATGGGGCTGTCCGTTATTCCGTTTGTGTCAGGCAAATGCCGGATCCGGAGAGATCCGGTGGGATGTTCCAGGCCGTAACAGCCTGCCGGATCTTTAGCGCTAGTATGAAAGTACCCTTAGATATATGCCCCTTCATAGTTAGTGCTTCCTCCTCCTACACACAGACTCAAAGACGTGCTCATGCTGCAGCCAATGTGTCTGGAGTGGGCGATTTAATTTATATTTCCACGATAACGATATTAATACATTTTTTCGCGATAAATACCCATTTAGAAGAAAAAAAACACTTGGGGCCACAAGGAGAAGACATTATACTCTATGGGGGCCACAAGGAGACATTATACTGGACGTCGGGGAAGGTGAAGGGACTGCTCCCTGCTTACCGTCACCCGTCACTGCTTCCTATGGATGCCAAGACAGCTACCACGGGACATAGCCACCCGTTCCCAGACACAGCCGCTAAAATCCTGACTGTCCTGCCGAATCCAGAACGGTTGGGACTGGAGCTATGGTATACTAGTGCATTGTATGTGCTGTATTTATATTTGTTATGTTTGTACCTGCAGAATGTGACACACAGACATCTTTTATTCATTCATTCAAACCCCCACCCCTCCCAACAAATGCCCCCTCCATCAAATATGCACCCCAGATATTCTATGTTCCTTTCACATGAAATGCCCACTCCACATCATATCTCCCACCTCTCACCCATAATATCTTCATAATAGTATACAGTGTTAGTATTAAAACGGTCATCATATCAATTGTGTACAGATTTATGTTGCAGAGCAATGTCAACGACGTCACCTGAAGGACCTGCTGTTTCTAGTAAGTGTAAACATATTTAATTTATTTTTAGTCCAGGCTATGTGGGAGTGCAGCTGCAGTGATATAAGAGCACTAGTGGTTAGTAATGGGATCCAGCCCCAAAATATTCAGATGTATCAACATTAGAAGTTACAACTGTTCATTTGAGTTGAATGTAATGCCATTATTTAATGATTTTTGACAGCTGCTGCACCACAGAGGAGCCCCTCTAACCCTCCTACACCCCAGCCAGAGAGGAGCCTACCTGCCCCTCCAACACCCCCAGGGCAACTTGAAGAGGTAGAAGGTAAGTAAAATAAAAAGTGTAATGGGTGGAACTTCTGTCTTCAAAATATAAGCTAATTTTATGTTTTATATTTTATAGTTCCAACTGTCAGGGACGATTTTTCCCCAGGCCCCTTGGAAGACCACCCATTATGGGTGTCTAGTAAGTACAAACCCCTAATTCACAGAAGTGTAACATTTTGAAGCACTAGGATCATGCCACCCAACATGTTATTGATAACTACAGTCATGGCCAAAAGTTTTGAGAATTATACAAATATTAATTTTTACAAAGTCTACTGCTTCAGTTTTTATAATGGCAATTTGCATATACTCCAGAATGTTATAAAGAGTGATCAGCTTAACAGCAATTACTTGCAAAGTCAATATTTGCCTAGAAAATGAACTTTATTCCCCAAAACACATTTCAACATCATTGCAGTCCTGCCTTAAAAGGACCAGCTAACATCGTTTCAGTGATTGCTCCATTAACACAGGTGTGGGTGTTGATGAGGACAGGGCTGGAGATCAATCTGTCATGATTAAGTAAGAATGACACCACTGGACACTTTAAAAGGAGGCTGGTGCTTGGCATCATTGTTTCTCTTCTGTTAACCATGGTTATCTCTAAAGAAACACGTGCAGTCATCATTGCACTGCACAAAAATGGCCTAACAGGGAAGAGTATCGCAGCTAGAAAGATTGCACCTCAGTCAACAATCTATCGCATCATCAAGAACTTCAAGGAGAGAGGTTCCATTGTTGCCAAAAAGGCTCCAGGGCGCCCAAGAAAGACCAGCAAGCACCAGGACCGTCTCTTAAAAGTGTTTAAGCTGCGGGATCGGGCTACCAGCAGTGCAGAGCTTGCTCAGGAATGGCAGCAGGCAGGTGTGAGTGCATCTGCACGCACTGTGAGGCAGAGACTCTTGGAGCAAGGCCTGGTCTCAAGGAGGGCAGCAAAGAAGCCACTTCTCTCCAGAAAAAAACATCAGGGACAGACTGATATTCTGCAAAAGGTACAGGGAGTGGACTGCTGAGGACTGGGATAAAGTCATTTTCTCTGATGAATCCCATTTTCGATTGTTTGGGACATCTGGAAAACAGCTTATTCGGAGAAGACGAGGTGAGCGCTACCACCAGTCTTGTCTCCTGCCAACTGTAAAGCATCCTGAAACCATTCATGTGTAGGGTTGCTTCTCAGCCAAGGGAATCGGCTCTCTCACAGTCTTGCCTAAAAACACAGCCATGAATAAAGAATGGTACCAGAATGTCCTCCGAGAGCAACTTCTCCCAACCGTCCAAGAGCAGTTTGGCGATCAACAATGCCTTTTCCAGCATGATGGAGCACCTTGCCATAAAGCAAAGGTGATAACTAAATGGCTCAGGGAACAAAACATAGAGATTTTGGGTCCATGGCCTGGAAACTCCCCAGATCTTAATCCCATTGAGAACTTGTGGTCAATCATCGAGAGACGGGTGGAGAAACAAAAACCTACAAATTCTGACAAAATGCAAGCATTGATTGTGCAAGAATGGACTGCTATCAGTCAGGATTTGGTCCAGAAGTTAATTGAGAGCATGCCAGGGAGAATTGTAGAGGTCCTGAAGAAGAAGGGTCAACACTGCAAATATTGACTTGCTGCATTAACTCATTCTAACTGTCAATATAAGCTTTTGTTACTCATAATATGATTGCAATTATATTTCTGTATGTGATAAAAACATCTGACAAACAAGCATAAAAACCAGAGGGCAGCAGATCATGTGAAAATATAATATTTGTGTCATTCTCAAAACTTTTGGCCATGACTGTAGACTGTGTACACATTATGTTCTCCAATTGGTTAGTGAAGCAGACATATCACAATAATTTTAAAATCAAGGTAGTGAAAGAAGTAGAAACTTGTGTTACCCAAAAAATATTTAACAAAAATGTGACATACATCACATAATATTATAGTACATTGGCAATCTCTTTTTAACAAAGCGAGAAACAGCTCTGCACCTCACATAGATCCAGAGATCTGCCCCAAAAACTCTGCTACATCAAGCTGTTTACTCAAGGGTAGTGTGACGAGTGTCTATTCTGCTGAATGTCAGGACTCATGTCCATCTCTCCCTATCACAGCTCAGGACAGGAGGCAGTTGAAGATTTAAACTGAGCATGTGCGGCCTTCTCAGTGAGTAGTTCTAAGAAATAAGAAAAACAAAAGGCTCAATAAAGATATATTTCACTGAATAACTGAGTCAGATCTAGTAGATATACAAAATATTTAATGACATGCAACTGCTAAAGTATTCAGATCCAGGTGCTGCTTTGAAAGTTTAGAATATTTTTCGTGGGACAACCCCTTTAACTCGATCATACTAATTATATTACTGTTTACACCCCTACAGATATCCCCACCGACTTTGAGGTGGAGGCCGCCTTACGGCGATTTGGAACAAAGCTACATGCTTCCTCCCGCCTCCTTCGCAGCCTACAGTTGGAGCACCAACAGCTGCAAGCTATGATGGCGGCACGTCGGCAAAGGCCAGCTTAATTTTTATTTTCTTTACTTTTTGTATTTATTTAAAAGTTCCAAGGTATTATTATTATTATTACTAAAAAATGTATTCTAAAACCTGACATACTGTGAAGAAATATTGTTATGAAACATATATATGAAACATATATTGACTTGTACGTAAAGTGCAAGTGCTGCCAAAAATTACACGGAACAGGCACTCCAATACAACGGGTATAAAGAAGGACCTAATTCACATTGTGGAACAATTGTTCTTGTCGTGGGACTCATACACTCATAAAGCCTATGCACAAAGTGACAAGTCTGCCATATATTACAAGGAACAGGCACTCCGATACACCTTTTATTACACATAAAGGAGGGCATCAGACACACCCGTGAAAAATTAATTGATGGCCTGCTGGTGAGCTGAACGTTGAAAACATTATGGTTAAGGCCTGATGGTGAGCATACCCTTGAAAAAATTATGGTCGAGGGCCTACATGAGAAAACAGTGTATCCAATACACCCTAAAAGTGTTCAGCCGATTTCCTGTGGTGGGGTAGCGAAGTCAGGGGCAATCCAGGCCTTGTTCATCTTGATAAGCGTT